>JAODAL010076419.1:0-13633 GCA_025379985.1 Phyllomedusa bahiana | reverse complement strand
TTTTCTAGTATTTTCTTCTTTTTAGCGCAAATTTTAAACGTGTTCCCTAACTCTGGGTTTTTCAATTACGCGGGGTTAGCCGATATAAATAAAGTCCAAGGACAAGGGCAAAATTGATTCCCCCACATATTACGGAAGGTGTGAGAATTTTTTTCATTTAGTTTTGATGAGTTCCAGAAAAACGTCATAGATGTATCGTGGGAAGGCATACACTTCCCACAGGGTTTCAACCCAATTTCGGACCCTTTAAAAACAATCAACCGATTCCCCCAAATGTAATTTCCCTTACTAAAAGGTACGTAAATTAGCAGATCTTTCTATACGTTACCGATGGTGTCCCGGGCAAGTCAAATACAGGGTGTTATTTACTTAACAGATACTTTCAAAAAAGATCTTACATTTTGACAAACGTATGCAACAGAGGGGCAGGTTTTTTCACCGGGGAGTGGGTGGCAAAAAAACATTCCTGGACACCCCAGGAAACCAGCACAGAAAGGGGACTTTTGCAGAGGGTACCGGGTGGGTCAAACGCCGCGTCATTAGCGGGGGGGTGGGTGACAGCAACCCCAAAGGTCTTGATGGTTGACTGGGGTCATCCCTTCCCCCAGTACTCTGACAACCCCAGCCAAAAGTCGGGGGGGAAACGCCACACAACCCTTTTTTGGGCATGGCCCCGGGGAAAAAGGGGGAACCCGGGGGCCCCCACCTTTTCTCAACCCTGCCTCTGCCCCACGGCCCTCAGCCTTTTCCTATGGCTGGGTCGCACCACTATATAGCGAGATGAAAATTTTGGGATGTCACGTCAAGGGAGGTGCAGGGGACCCCTAACTAAAAAAACCCACCCCACGGCCCCTGCCTACTTGACGTGCTGCCCTGGGCAGCAGACGGCAACTGGGCGACACCCCTGCTTGCAAAGTGCTGGGGACGGGGAAGTAGAATAGTCAGACAGTCCGGGTAAAATCAAATGGGGAACGCCAAACCCAAAAATCAAACCAAGGGAAACGAAAACAACCGAGGTACAAAATGGAGAAAAAACCGGGGGTCGGAAAAACAACAGGTCAGGAATAGGGAAAGAAAACACAAAAAAAAAACAAGGAAAACAATACCAGACGCACAGCAGCTTTCGGGGAGTTTAAATGGGATTCCTGGATACCCCCCGCAGCGATTGGAGGGGCCGGGGGCCCTCCCATTGGTGTTGCACTCCCCCCCCGAAGGGGTGGCTGGGCCCTGTCACCCCAAAAGAGTGTCAGCAGAAAGTGTATCGGGGGGAGCGGCTCCTGTTGCACCCTGTCTCAGTCTGAGCACGCTTAGCCCTGACAGTACCCCCCTTTTAGGAGGGGCCACGGGACCCCCCCGGGGTCGGGGTTTTCAAAAACCCCCCCCTTTAGGGCGAACTGGAGAAGGAGGCCCTGGGGCCCGGGTCACGGTGAATATACTCTTACAAGTGCAAGACGGGACACGTTATGTTAAGAGGAAAGGGAAATTTTCAGCCGAAAAAGCCCCCGGGTTTACCCCCTCCTAACACATAGGGACGCGGTACGGGTGGAGGGCTAATTTTCCCCAGGGGGACGTTTTTGGGAAAACCTTAGCCCGACATCGACTTCAAAGATCCCGCAAAAGCTTCAACGCTGGCCCAAACCGTTTCCAGATAGAACTTAGCCTGAAATCCGATTCCCCCGCATGGTGGGAGACATCTGTCAACCACCACTTCCCCCCTGACTTTTTTTCCCAAATTTCCCGTAAAACCCACGGGATTAGGTTTTGAAGCCAGGGCAGCCAAACCCAACCCCAAGGGGCGCCCCTCCATGAAAAATAGAATACACTTTTCAATATGATGTCCGACCACCATCCCCAGCTCGGGGGTACAATAGGGATTGGCCCCCCGTTTTAAGGAGTAGAGTAATAGCCACAGCCCCCAGCGAGTCAGATACGGTTACAAGGTAGGCCCAAAGTTTGGCGAAAAGCATCAAAAAATTAAAGCGACCAGAATCCACAAACTTCCAGAACCAGACAGCGAAAAATAGAAATCTTAACTGGTAGCCAACTTTTAGATACAAAAGGAAAAACCGCTCGCCTAGGTGATCCTCCTTGACCACGGCCCTTGGGTTTTTTCCCCACCTGGTCCTCGTTTGGAGCATTCCCCAAAACTGTGTCCACTTCTCCACAGTAAAGCACAACCCGGGTGCGACAGTAGTCCCCGGTCACTGCCGCAGTGACAAAAAAGCCCCTCTTTCGGGCTCCTCTGGTTTCGTGGAAACAAGGGTTTTGGGGGTGACCCTGGTGTGGAATTTTCCCGCCGCTCCCTAAAACGTTGTCCAACGAACGCCCGTGCCAGGGGCCCCACAAAGTACAGGGTAGGGTAAGCCACCAATAAAAACCTTCACTGGTCAGTAACCCCTTCTAAATGGGACGAAGCTCTGTTCCCCAGAGGAAGCCCCCCCAGCGACAAAAATTGGACAAAAATCCTCCAAAAATCTTTTCAACCCTGCCCCAAGGGGGTCAGCTGAGCCTCAGCCACAGCTTCCCCATTGGGTCATTAAAAAGGGACCCCAAACGGCAAAGAACCGCCGAGAAGACGTTTGGTGAGTCATTCGGTAACAAAAATGCCCCCCTGGGGGGGGGCCCCCGCATAAGGAAATAACAATCCCCCCCTTTGTTTCCCCATTCCTGAGGGAAGTGGGGGGAGCCCAAAATAAGGCGCACCCTCTCTAAACCACAAAGCCCCCCTTTACCGCAAACTGTGGCAACTGGGGTGGGGGGTTTCCCCGGGGGGAATAAAAGCAGGGCCCTCTGACTTGGGGTACCTTTTGTTCTACCCCCAGGCCAGATCTGGGGCACTGGGGGAACCCCCCATCGTTACCAGAGCTGTCATGGGGCCATATGAGGGTAGAGCAGTAAAGGGTTTCGGCCGGAAATTTACTCAAGGGGGGGTGCAGTAGCCCTAACTGGAAAACCCCCCCCCCTGTCCCTGCCTACTTGACGGCCAAATAGAAGTGAAAAAAGGGCACACGGGTTTTAGAGTCCCTAAGAAAATATATTTTTTTCCAAATGTATTAAATTTTGAAAATGGAAGCCCTCCCCTGCATTCACAAAAAGAGTGATCCCAAAAACCCCGACCGGGTTTTTGGGTGGAGACCACCCTTTAATCGGGGGGGTCATCCACCCCATCCATCCCTAGGCGGCAACGGCAACTGGGGGACAGCCCTGTCTGTAAATGTGGGGGGGTGAGGGAATAGAATAGTCAACAGCCGGTCATATCAAATTGGAACCCCAAAACCACAAAAACAAACAGGGGATAACTAAAAAAAAGCCGAGGAAAAAAATAGGAACCCAAAACCCGGGGTTTGGAAACAAGCGAGGTCGGAATACGGATAACAAAAAAACAGAAAAAACAACAAGGTAGCCCGGAATATCACAGACGCAGCAGTCAGCTTTTCGGGAGTTAAATGGGTTCCTGGGGTACCCCCTGCACTGATTGGAGCGGGGCCCCCGGGCCTCCCCTGGGTGGGACTCGCCCCTGTCAGGATGGCTGGGCCCCTTACTCATAAAGGGTGTCACAGCAAGTGTATAGGGAGGGGGCGGGGCATCAGCTGGCAGCCTGTCTGCAGTCTGACACCTTAAACCCGACGGGGGGCTAGCATACTTGGAGCGAAAAATGGGGCCCAAAATCCCCCGCTTCTTGCAGTAGGCGGCAAAGTATAGATGTGGAGAGTGGCATGGGAGGTCATTTTGTGAGGAGTCAGCCTCTGCATCCCAAGACCGGTGGTGAGGACAGCTAGTGACGATGAAACACAAATCGATGATGATGTAGCCGACCGCACTTGGGACCCGGGGTTTGAAGCAAGGGCTTCATCATCGTCAGGAAAGAGGGCTTGTGCGTCAGGCAGCGGCGCAGCCAGCAAGTGGGTTGTTGGCCGTGAGTCAGCAGGGTAGCAGCAGTGTGGGGGTCAGGAGCCAAGGGCCATGGGTACAAAACCCCCTTCGCAGGTCAAGAAAGTAGCGGCACAGAGGCCTCAGCGAAGCAGCGGCGGTAGTAGTCACTAAAGTGGGAGCTGTTGGCGGTAAAATCAGCTATCGGCGGTTTTGTGACAGTTCTTTGGTAAGACACCTGAGGAGACGAATATGGGTATATTTTAGACTCTGTGGGCAAAAAGTGAAGCGTGGCCAGGGAGCTAACGGTGGCACCACGCCCCTGCGTCAACACATGCAGCGTCACCATCCGGTGGCCTGGGAGAAACGTCGCTCAGATGTGGTGGTCCATCCAGCCGCCCCAGCAGCAGCAGCAGTGCCCAGTGGCACGCATGCCATTGCAGCCAGTCAAGGCTCCACCACCTCTGCAGAAGGGAGTTGTTTCTCTTTGCCATCATCTCTCGGTCCAGATGTACTCTGCCACCCCAGTTAGAAGGTCCGCTGGACTACTGGGCAGCAACTGGATGTGTGGCCGCAACTTGCCGAGTTTGCAGTGGAGAGCTGCCCTGCCTGGGCCCAGGAGTGTGGCATCGAGGGGGTTTGTTCAGTGCGGCGGGGGCCATCGTTACCCCAAGGAGACCCGCTTGCCCAAACGGGAAATGTGGAACGACTGACCTTTTTTCAAGATGAATCAGGCGTGGAATCGGCCAGGATTTCCACACACCAATGCCTTAGGCGTCAGACTACATCAGCCATTAAAGCCTCACCCAAACTGGTGAGAAAGAGTCTGGGTTCAAAACTACCTGCCTCACCCCCTATTTGATGCCGCCACCCGCCTGATGCCACACATCTGCTGCCAGTTTCTACATCTGCCTACCCCCATCTTTACCATGGACTGGTATTGCCACCCACCTCCACACTGTCATTGTGCCACTCTATGACCTTATGCTGCTGCTGCTGTTGCTGGTGCCGTGACATCCACACTGTGTCATTGTGCCACTCCCCTGACCTCATGCTGCTTGTGTTGCGCTGTGGTCACCTCCCCCCTGTCATTGTGCCTCTCTGCCTCATGCTGTTGTGCCGTCACCTCCACTCTCTGTCATTTTGCCACTCTGTGGCTACTTGTCTTTGCACCTCCAGATGTCATTGGCCATGCCTGCTCATGCTGCTGCTGTGGCTGCTGCCGTGACCTCCACACTCTTCATTGTGCCTCTCTGACCTCATTGTGCTGCCGGACCTCACCTCTGTCACTGTGCCTTGTGCCTACTCCTGTTTTTGCCACCTCCAGAATGTCTTTGTGCCACGGTCTGACCTCATGCTGCTGTTGCTGTTGCTGCCGGCCCCCCACACTGTGTTTAGTGGCCACTCTGTGTCCTACTCCTGTTTTTGCCACCCCAGAATGTAATTGTGCCACTCTCTGACCTCATGCTGCTGTGGCTGCGGCCGTCACCTCCACACTTTGTCACTGATGTTGCCACCTGACCCTCAGCTTGTTTTTTTCCAGCTGTCGTTTCCCATGATTTTTATCAGGCTACATTCCCGCTTCAGTTTTTTGGTCATTTTTGCCCTCTTAAGTGCCCAGGGAATTTTTTTGTGAAGCGATTCTAAGAGGGGGCGGCAGTCATGTGCGTGTCATACTAAAAAAACTTTTGTATGAAGACCAAACCAAGCTCCCTCTGCATATTTAAGCATGGCACAACGTTCTACAGCACCCTGCAGGCTCTGTGCAGCCTGGAAAACAGCTGTTTTTTAACGCTATTCGTCCCAAAGCAATTCGGGCCGGAACAAATTTTGTCTTAAAATTCGGCGAAGTCAGGGAATCGAATTTTTGAGAAATTCGCCCATCTCTATATATAACTATAACTTTAATATGTTTCAGTAAACTGGTACAAAAAACAAAATTTGTGTCAGTATCCACATATATATGGCTCTACCTGTACCAACTTATGGCCATATGGAAACATTAAAGGGCTATCTTCCTGTTTTCCAGAGCTCGCTCTTCACAGCCAGCTCAAGATTTCACTTAATGTTCAGGCTGTGTTCGGGTCTACAGCTGTGACTGACATATCATCTCAGCTATTTCTAACTTAGCTTGTTAGAGGGACATTGGTGATGGATTTTAACAGCAGGTTAGACGGCTATAGATCTCTAAAGGGATAAAGTCATTAAGAAACATAAGTAGGCTCCTATGCTGCTGACAAGACACAGCAGGGAGTGACCACACCATCCAGGGTCAGTGCTGCTAGACCGTAGATCACATAGGTGCCATAAGTAAGCTTGTATGCACAAACAGAATATAAAAACTGCATTAGCTCTGAAAAGAAACAAAAACAGAACATAAATGTATTTAGTAGTAATCTTTATTAACCTTTACCTGCATTTTTAAATCTTGTCAATGTGGTGAGAATACCTCTTTAACCTTATGAATGATAACATCACTAGTATACATGATAGATGTTACATGGATATCCAGTAGGGTAGATAAGAAAGAGTTGGAGCCATGATGTGCACACACTGGATGCTGAGCCAATGTTAACTTTTTCAACAGTTTGTGCTACAGTAACTCTCAGTAGCTACCATTTGGTCCCAATACACACAAGTGAGCCTTGGGCACTCATGAATCTGTCACTGGTTCACCACTTATCCCTTTTCCGGCCACATTTGGTAGGTACTTACTACTAAATTCTAGGGACACCCAACAAGATTGACTATTGTGGAGATGCTCTAATACAGTCACCTAGCCATCACAATTTGGGCCTTATCGAAGTTGCTCAGATCCCTACTTTCCAAATTGTGCTGTGTTTCCTTCATTCTCAGGATCAGTTTGGGTACCTTAAGTCAGACCTACACCAATAAAGTGAGGGTCTTTTGGTGTGACATTACTTTGTAGGATAGTAAAACCCATTTGAGTATCATAGTATTAACAGATATATTATGTTGTTCTTTCAGGCACCGAAAAGGAGGATAAAGGTGATGACCTCTTGTTGGGCTCAGTGGATGAGTTTTGGTGGTTTCCACATATGTGGAGTCATATGCAGCCTCATCTTTTTCATAATGAGTCATCATTGGTGGAGCAAATGATACTCAACAAAAAATTTGCTTTGGTAAGTACATTGGCCTTGTTTTTATATCTTATATTTTTTAACTTAAAATGAAGCATTGGTCTCAACCAGAGGCACATAACCTTTAGTTGTATAACATTTTATAGAAGCCATGAGCTATGACCACCTGCAATCAGTACAAAATTATTTACATTGACAATACCTTAACCTATGAACAATGACAATTTGGATGGTATAATGCCAATATAATTAGTACTCACAACATAAGTGAATTATTTTAATGGGTTTTCCAATCTGTCTTTTAGTTTATATTCTCCCAGCTCTATTGCTGCATTGCTTCATGCTTTCAGGGTGTGACTTGCAGCAGGATGGTCAGTTAAAGCCTAGGGTTCTCCTATAATATTATCACAAGCCTGGCCTTAACGTGTGCTGATATTGGAACAACTCATAGCAGCATTGGAACTCTAACAAGGACTTGTGGTGACTTTTCTGTTGTTAGGGTAATGGGTTGTTTGATGATACCATTTAGGGTGGATGAAAACTACATATGGCAGTTCCAGGACTAAGGTGCATGCCCTAGAGTTGTCCTCTAAGGCTATATCTACACGGCAATTGAAAAACACAGCATTTTACAGCCATATACTGTGGTTTTTGGGGTGGACTTTGTGGTTGGTTTTTGGATTTCGGCTGGCCCTTTAACCTTGAACTGTCCTAGAATCTGCCGTAATATGGCGTATTATGGAACATGTTCTAATTTTTTTTTTTAGACCAGTGGTTTTGAAATCCGACAATGAAAATCCAAACTGTGTAGACTACAGCTTGGATTTTCTATTGAGGTGTATGGGAACTGGTTTACAGTCAGATTTATGCGGATTATACATACTGAATCCACTTAAAATTCTGACCAAGCAACAGTGCTGTTAGATAAGGCCTAACAGAAGAAAAGATAATATAGGAAGTGGCGTGGCTAAAGGGGTCGCACTTGCAGTTGCACTTGCGACTGGGCCCCTAATCCCTGATGAAGCCAGGTTAGCTGGCGAAACATGTCGGGCAGGTCAGATATGACATTTTAAATTGTGATTTCTCACCTTTGTCTACAAGTGTCACCTGCTGCAGGGGTGTCACAAGGGGGGCCTTATTTGTTCTGTGTCCATGAGATTAGGGACGACTGCCCAAGTAGTAGGCTTGGGATCCCTTACTGGAGCTAGTACATTGCTATAGATATAAGGCTCTCCTATTAATAGGTGGTGCTCCACCAGACTTGATAATAGAAGGGAGTTATTCCCTCTTTCAGAAGCAAAAAGGGGTTAAATGATGAGGTTAGAAATCAGGTTTTTAAATAGTGTGCATAGAGGTTAAGAGTTATACATAATAAAAGTTAAGTTTTAGTGTTTTACAGACAGACAACTGATAGAGTTTAAGTTTGCCTACGGCAAAATATTAAATATAGTGATCAAAAGTCACTCTCTGTTCTCTTGCGAGATTCCCAATTTTTTGGAGATTACCTGAACCAAAGGGGCCCACAGGCACCCCTCACCGCACAGCTACATCGCCGGATCACACAGACCCAGCGATCGTAGCTGCCGCAGCATAAGCGGCTGGGTGTGATAAAATCATTGCGCTGCATAAGGCACTGCTTGCGCTAGGCCACCACTGTCCGGCCGAAACAAGCAGCAACAGATCTCACCGTCTAACCCTCTCTCAGAGTATTCTGGGGGGAACATGAATGCACCTCTCTCATCCCAGGCAGCAGCTATCACCCAATGTGTGCCACTCTCACCTTCATGTCAGGACAGCATCGTGACTTACACAGTATCGTGACTTACATATATATATATATATATTAGTCAGCTAGCTACCAATTGTGCAAGTTCTCCCACTGAAAAAGATGAGAGATGCCTCTTCATAGGCCTCATCATGATGTCATCATAGATAGATCTCAACTATGAGAGACAAAATGAGAAAACTAATTCTGAAAATCGTTGGAAAATAAGTATTTGGTCACCTAAAAACAAGCAAGATTTATGGCTCTCATAGACCTGTAACTTCTTCTTTAAGAGACTCCTTTGTTCTCCACTCGTTACCTGTAGTAATGCCACCTGTTTGAACTTATCAGTATAAAAGACACCTGTCCGCAACCTCAAACAGTCACACTCTAAACTCCACTATGGTGAAGACCAAAGAGCTGTTGAAGCACATCAGAAATAAAATTGTATTCCTGCACCAGGCTGGGAAGACTGAATCTGCAATAGGCAAGCAACCAGGTGTGAGGAAATCAACTGTGGGAGCAATAATTAGAAAATGGAAGACATACAAGACCACTGATAATCTCCTTCGATCTGGGGCTCCACGCAAGATCTTACCTTATGGGTCAAAATGATATCAAGAATGGTGAGCAAAAATCCCAGAACCACCCTGGGGGACCTAGTGAATGACCTATAGAAAGCTGGGACCAACGTAACAAAGGCTACTATCAGTAACACACTACGCCGCCAGGGACTCAGATCCTGCAGTTCCAGATGTGTCCCCCTGCTTAAGCCAGTACATGTCCGGGCCTGTCTGAAGTTTGCTAGAGAGCATTTAGATAATCCAGAAGAGTATTGGGAGAATATCATATGGTCAGATTAAACCAAATTAGAACTGTTTGGTAGAAACAAAACTCGTCATGTTTAGAGGAGAGAGAATGTTGAGTCGCATCCAAAGAACACCATACTTACTGTGAAGCATGGCGGTGGAAACATCATGCTTTGGGGCTGCTTCTTTGCAAAAGGACCAGGACGACTGATCTGTGTACATGAAAGAATGAATGGGGCCATCTTTCGTGAGATTTTGAGTGTAAACATCCTTCCATCGGCAAAGGCATTGAAGATGAAACATGGCTGGGTCTTTCAGCATGACAATGATCCCAAACACAACACTTGAGCAATGAAGGAGTGGCTTCGAAAGAAGCATTAAAAAGGTCCTGCAGTGGCCTAGTCAGTTTCCAGATCTCAACTCCATAGATAACCTTTGGAGGGAGTTGGAAGTCCGTTTTGTCTAGCGACAGCCCCAAAACATCACTGCTCTAGAGGAGATCTGTATGGAGAAATGGGTCAACATACCAGCAACAGTGTGTGCCAACCATGTGAAGACTTGCAGAAAACGTTTGACCTCTGCTATTGCAAACAAAGGATACATAACAAAGTTTTCGATGAACTTTTGTTATTGACCAAACACTTATTTTCCACCATAATTTCCAAATAAATTATTTTCAAATCAGAAAATGTGATTTTCTGGATTCATTTTCCCATTTTGTCTCATAGCTGAGGTCTACCTATGATGTCAATTACAGACAAATATGCATGTTTTTCTCACTATCTGACATGAAATATTTCCCTTTTTTGGTCATTTAGGGTTACCAAATTTATTTATATTTGCCAAATACCAGAATAGTTAGAGAGAGAGAAATTGTTAAGACAATTTTATTACTTTCCTCAAAGTCAAAAGTTTACATACACTATGCCTTTAAACAATTTGAGACAGAAAATATGAGGATGTCATGTCTCTGGAATCTTCTGATAGCTTTATTGGCAACATCTGAGTTAATTAGAGAGACAACTGTGTATGTATTTTTTTGCACACCAGAAACACACTGCTTCTGTTTGTAACATCATAGGAAAGTCTAATGAAATCAACCAAGATATCAGGAAGAGAATTGTGGACTTGCACAAGTCAGGATCGTGCTTGGGTGCAATTTACCTCGTTCAAACAATTATATTCAAGTACAAACAAGATGGGAATGTCCAGCCATCATACCGCTCAAGAAGGAGACGACATGTGCATATCAACCCTAGAACAAAAGCAAAAGACCTTGTGAAGATGCTGGCAGAAAGTGGTAGATTGTGTCATTATCCACAGTGAAACTAGTACTGTATCAACATGGGCTGATAGGACACTCTGCCAGGAAGAAGCCATTACTCCAAAAGAAACATATAAAAGCCAGATTAATGTGTGCAAATGCTCACAGGAACAAAGACCTACATTTTTGGAGACATTGTTACGTTTGGAAGAAAAAGAGAAAAGCTTGGAAGCCTAAGAACACCATCCCAACTGTGAAACACGGGGGTCGCAGCATCATGTTGTGGAGTGTTTTGCTGCTCGAGGGACTGGTGCACTTCATGAAAATAGATGGCATCATGAGGAAAGAAGATAATGTGGCAATACTGAAGCAACATCTCAAGACATCAGCCAGGAAGTTAAAGCTTGGGCAAAAATTGGTCTTCCAAATGGACAATGGCCGAAGCATACTGCCAAACTGGTTACAAAGTGTCTGAAAGAGAACCAAGTCACTGTTTTGGAGGGGCCATTACAAAGCCCTGATCTTAATCCTATTGAAAATTTATGGGCAATGCTGACAAGGCAAGTGCGAGCAAGGCGACGTACAAACATGGCTAAGTTAGACCAGTTCTGTCTGGAGGAATGGGCCAAAATTCCTACCAACTATTGTGAAACGTTTGTGGAAGGATAATGTTTGACCCAAGTCATACCGTTTAAATGGGTTGTCTCACTACAAGGATTGATTTTTATGTTAAAGATATTGCAAAAACAAGGCACTTTGCAATATGTGTCCATTACCAGTGTCCTACCTATTCAAGTATATCACTTCTTGTATGGGCTGCATCAGCTCCTCAGATCGCTATAGTTACAGACCTATTTGATCTCGCCTCATTGGCTGCAGGCACTGGTCGCTATAGCTACAGACCGGGTGTCCTCAGAAGCTTGTCACTGCAGGCCAATAGAAGTCAGTAACGCCAGTAAATTAAAAAATGAAACTGTAAAAACAGGACTGAAGAATGATGAATCAATGTAGTGAGACAACTCCGTTAAGGACAGTGCTACCAAATACTAATGAAAGAATACCAAAAGAAATTGTATCCAAAATAATAGTATAGAAATGTAAAAACAATACTTTATTAGATCTTATTATAAACAATAAAAAATATATAATAGTAACAGACAGATCATTCCTCTTGAGAAAGCGCAGGCGAAATGCGTGTCGGGGTGGTTTGGTTCACTCTAATCCTCTGACCCTTGGTGATGTATTGAACTGATGTTTTTGTATTTATTTATGTGATTTTTTGATACTGTTATTCCCGTATGATGTATAGTTTATGTTTCATGGGATTAGTTGGTTGTAACAATTTTTATTTGGGTGTGATTTTTGTCTGTTACTATTATATATTTTTTATTGTTTATAATAAGATCTAATAAAGTATTGTTTTTACATTTCTATACTATTTTTTGGGATACTTTTTCTTTGGTATTCTTGTATTAGGGTATCCATTCTCTTTCATTGGCCCTTGTATTTATAGGTTTACAAATACTAATGAAAGTAATAAAAATGCCTTAAAAAATTCTCTCTCTCTGATTATTCTGGCATTTGGCAAATGAAAATAATTTTGGTAATCCTAAGTGACCTAAACGGGTAAACTTCTGGTTTCAACTGTGTTGGGGATATATATATAAAATTATATATTTTTATTTATATTTTATATATATATAATATATTATATATATATATATATATATATATATAAAATATTTATTATATATATATACCACACCAGCCAATGTGAAAGATGACAAAGGTGTGTGTGTGTGTGCGTGTGTATATATATATGCTTTGGAACACCAGCCAGTCTCGTGTCACATAAGGTATACACGTTACAGACACACACTATATATATTTATATACACACCTCATCTTTTTCATCTTTCAGATTGGCTGGTGTGGTATATATATATATATATATATATATATATATATATAATATATATATATATATATATATGCAGCGGTACACTAGGCAGTGACATCTAAAGGATTAAGTAATGGTTCCACTGTCACGGGATCACACGGCTGTCATGACAGCCAGAGGCCTAATGAAGACCTCCATCGATGCCATGTTACTACTTTTATTAGCTCTGTCATAGCCATTGTTGTATGCTGTTCTACAATATCTTATTACTGCAGAACAATGTACAATGTACAAGCAATCACACCCTTTTGTGGCCAAGCACTCTAGGGGGACTACAAGTAAAATAAAAAAGATGTAAAAATGTAAAAAAAGGTTAAAAATATCCCTCTTTTGCCATTTTACAAATAAAATTATAAGAAACTTTCAAAAAGTTACACATAATTGGTTTTGACGCGTCCGTAAAAGTCCAGTCTATTAAAATATAACATCATCGCAGTTTGGTGGCAAGAGCGGTCTTAGTGTAATGGTTTATATTCAGTAACAGTACATTGTTTTTTTCAGTCTCTTTATGGTGGTGATGTGTGGTGGTATTATTTGGTCTTTGCATGTTGTTTTATTTGGCAACATCGGTCTTGGTATTTTTTTTTGGTCCGTGACCTGCGGATGGTATGTGGCAGTATTTTTTGATCCATAACAGTATTGTGGCATTAGTTACTTTATAGTGGTGAAATACGATGGTATGTGGCGGTATTATTGGTCATGGTATAGTGATTTGGTCAGTAACTTTATGATGGTGTATGTCAATATATACAGTAATGGTTGCATGTGGTGATCATTTGGCAGTAATTTTGTTTGGTTGTGTGGTTTTTAGGGTTTTGACCTCAAAAAACCAAACTGTGAATTAATTGCCGGTATAAAACTAAA
>JAODAL010076418.1:0-13633 GCA_025379985.1 Phyllomedusa bahiana | reverse complement strand
AACAACTGCCAAACTATATGCCCTGTTACGCCACCCACCTGGACAGAGTGAAGAAAGTCCCTTTTTTTAACCAGCATGGGAGTTATTTTATAGAGAAATTCCATCCTGGCTATTTGTTCGGGCATGTTTTTATGTAACCATCTGAAAGGGACAGTATAGTACTTTTTTCAAGTAAATGGCACTTACATACAAAATAAATGTAAATTTTAATTAAAATTTTTCATATATTTATCCCAACTTTTTAATGGTATTCTAAAGACCTACATTTACAGATTTGGAAAAAGGACATTAGTTTGACAAGAATGTTCAAATTAGAATTGAGAATAGGACAAAACTTTAATGAGTGCCAGTTATAGGAAACTGCATTGATTAACCTGGAAACAAATAAGTTTTTTCCTGAAAAGGGGTTTTGGACACAGGCTCGTCACAGCTTAATGCAAAGTGAACAGCCTCTTTTCAAAAACTTAACACAGGCTTTTATTTGTAATTCCAATAAATGTATTGTAGGCTCTTTGGACAAGCAATAAGTAATGTAAAATCCAAAGAAAGTGTAAAAATAGAGGCATTAAAATATGCAAATAAAATGGAAGCTGTTTTACTCCAGTGAGCAAATGAAGCTTCTGTCAACATTTGTTTCTCATCTTGGAAGCTCTAAAAAAACAAGTTGACAGGAGGCTTATCTGACCACTGTAGCAATGCCATTTTAAAGTTTACCAGCATTCACTTACTTAAATACTAGTACTACGGTAGTAACTGCATTATACTCTAATAATTAAGAAATAAGAGCGACACTTGAGTCTTTATTCATAATACTCAAGTGCTTATTCATAAGCCTTTATCAATCTTGTAATGCTTTCTGTGCTAATTTCTGTGCTAAGTTTGTGCTGTATTTAGACTCCCTTCTCTGCAGCCGAACAGCAGTAATATTTGTTTGAAAGTGGGATCCTTTGTTATGCTTTGTTGGTTTCACTCTTAATAACAGTCTCAGAGCCTGCCTTCTGCTTCCTACTTGTGTTGAAACCCTAGAAAGGAAGGACCAATACAGCTTACAAGGCTTCCTTGGGAAAAGCAAAAACACTTTGGCACCAGATATCCTGGGCTCAACACACAGCTGTTTTTTGTGTTTGAAAACACGAAATACGGCTTCCCCGTATCCAACAGCTAATGTAGAATTACAGGATGACCACAGACAATTTACTGAAAATACATTTCAAAATCATTATTATTTGGACAATCCCTTTATTAAGCAATTTATATTATAGAGCTAGAGCACTAGTACATTTTGTATTGTTAGCAAGCTCATTTCTACAAGACAATCTATTGGGAATTTCCGATGGCACTAGACAGAGCTGGATGAACACAGCTTAGTTGGCATGACTGAAATACAAAAATTGTTATCCCTCGATCAAAAAAAACATGAAAATTTTAATAACTATAAAGAAAACTTTTAAAGTTTTTTCCATTTTAAAAAGGTTATAGGGGTTTTGGGGCTCAGGAGGCGACCCTGCCCCAAAAAGAGGGGGGCTGTTAAAATTACAATACCCCCACTGTTCCCTTTGTGTCACCATAGCTGCAGCATGTGTTTTTTAAGCTGTGCAAAAAGGGAGGAATGCCCAAAACCCTTATCGACTGCAAAATCCCTTTTTTGGTTTTCATTTTTTAAATTAAAGACTCCCAGTTTTTCCATAAAATTGTTTCTACTACATTTGTTCTAGAGTAAGTTGACAAAAACTAAACACAGGAGTAAATTTAATGTAAAAAAGATAAAATAATTTTTTTGTAAAAATATTTTAAAAAAAAATTTTAATATTTAAGACCTTCCTTATAATCATCTATAGGTTGAGCGATGGCGTTGGCTAGAGATCGATCGATATCTTTTAGTTGGCGCTATCGATAAGGTTTTTCGATGTGCCCCTCGATAATGAGCGATTACCATTAAAGTCTATGGAAAGAAAACAACCCCTTTCATTTTTTTAAACACCCAAACAAGGCGGAGAACTGAAATTTTAAATCCACAACACAAAGGGATCGTGCAAATCTTAGGCAACACATTTAGGTTAAAAAAATTCACAAAAACCCTTTAAATTTCCACCTGTGGGAAAGAAAAATTGCTTTTTTTAAAAAAGATTTACTGGTTGCTGCGTCAATGAACAAATGGGGCGCAAAAGTCAAAAAAACACGTATCTTTTAAATTGTTTTGTAAAAAACGGTTTTTTTTTGCACCTTTTCAATTCACCTTGGGGTTGCTAAGAATTGTTTTTTAAAGATTTACGTGGATGCGGGGGCAATGAAAAATGCTGGGTGCAAAATCAAAAAACAAGTAACTGTTATGTTTTCGTATGATACACGGTATTTTTTGCACCTTTCAATTCACCTTTGGTGAAATAGGGTTGCTGTTTTAAGATTTACGTGGATGCTGCCCTCAATGAACAATGCTGGGTGTGCAAAAGTCAAAATCAAGTAACTGTTATGTTTTCGTATTTATACACGGTATTTTTTGCACCTTTCAGTTCACCTTTGGGTGAATATAGAATTGCTGTTTTAAGTTTACGTGGATGCTGCGTCAATGAACAATGCTGGGTGTGGCAAAGTCCAAAAACACGTAACTGTTATTTTTTCGTATGATACACGGTATTTTTTGCCCCTTTTCCAATTCACCTGTGGTAATATAGAATTGCTTTTTTAAGTTTTACGTGGATGCTGCGTCAATGACAATGCTGGGTGCGCAAAAGTAAAAAAAAAGTAACTGTTAGTTTTCGTATGATACACGGTATTTTTGGCAACAAAAAACCTGGCTGATAAAAAGATTGCGGATTGAAATTTTTAATGAAAGGTGGATATTAAACAGTCACGGGTGTAGGGAAAATTTTTAAAAGAAAATTCAAAAAATTAACTGAAAAAAAAAAAAAGTGGAGTTTTGCACCTAAAAAAAGAGACCTGCAGTTACTGAAATGAGTTACCCAAATTAATTTTTCGGTGCCCAATACCAGGAAATTTTAAAAAGCAAAACTTTTTAATAAAAAGATATTCCACTCCCTTCCCACTAAGTTTTGGGTGACATTCCAGTTTTCTTTATAGATAACTTTCTGTTTTTCGGCCCGCGGGGCCCCCTCTTGCTCCCCCGCCGTAAATTTACAGCGGTAGATCGTTTTTAAAATTTCTCTACTAACAACAAAAAATCTTAAAATCTCTAATATAAAGAAATTTGGGAAAAGGATCACAGCTATATAGAGGTTTCTCGTCGAAAAAGACTAATTTCCCCTGAGTGTTGGCCACAGCAAGGCAGTCCATCCCATGAGAGGGAGACACAGGCTAAAACAGGAAACCTTTTTCTATGTAAAATGAGGTTCATGTGATTTTTCCAGCCAACCCAAACCATACACTCCCATCATGACGTCCAACAATTCACCCGCTTATTTCGTAACGATTTGCTCCCGCCAAAATTACAGGAAGCCCCAAAAAAGGGCGCGATCTTAATAATGTCTCAGATTTTAACCTTAATTATCGCATGATTGGAAATTTCGATCCCCTAAAAAACCCGCCATTTCAACTTTTTCGATAAAAATCGTAACCCAAAAAATCAAAAAACACTAAAATATTAACATAATTTGTATTGCCACATTCATAAGGGTATGTTCACACGTCATAATTTTGGCGCGCATTTCCCCGCGTATTTTGTGCTTATACGGTGAATGCGCGTGAAATTATGTAATCCATTGTTTTTCAAGGAAACTTGGATTACGCCTCCTCCCGCCGCTCGTACTATATTGTTTGTACGCGTGGAGAGATAAGTGCTGCAATTATTTTGGGGGACAAAATTCACGCCGCCAATAATAAATGTCCAAGGGGCGCGGGGTTTTTCCGCCCCTCCCTTCCCCGTGCCCCTGGAGTGCACCGTTCACAGAATTCCCCAAAGACACGATGTCTGCGGGGCCCTACTGTATGCGCGGTACATCGTTAACATAGCCTAAATTCATTTTTTTTACTGTAGGGGAAAATTTTGTTGGGTAAGTACTGAGCTTTGGTGGTTGAAATCTAGTAACAGTCACTTAGCAAAAATATGACCCAAAAAGGGAAACAAGGCAGGGCTTATAAAAAGGGCTGGATAAACCTGCATGAAAAATTAAGCAGGATATGATGTGGTAGGGATAGCACAACAAAAACCTGCAAAATGCAAAACACAGGGGAATGCCCCCCCCCCCCCCCAAAAAAAAAAATAAGTCAGGAGTTCATCTCCCATATAACTTTTTTTCCTTTTTTTTTCTTAACTATCATAGTTTTTAAATAAAATGCAACGCTTGGGTTTAAAAACAAAACCAAAACGTTGCACTTTACTGTATACTTCTATGGTTAAAAATAAAAGAAAACCTTTTTTTTGGAGTTGCTGATCCCTACTTTATTCTTTTTGTGCCTTTTTGTAATGTCGAGGACGAATATTATGCTGTCTCTGAAACCCACAAAAGAGGAAAATTGGGCGGGTTTTTTAATATTTTTGCTCTAGGGAATAGCCAAAGTCCAAGTGCCAATCAGAATTGTTATACT
Source organism: Phyllomedusa bahiana (assembly GCA_025379985.1). Classification (NCBI taxonomy): domain Eukaryota; kingdom Metazoa; phylum Chordata; class Amphibia; order Anura; family Hylidae; genus Phyllomedusa; species Phyllomedusa bahiana. Next base: position 9,091 of record JAODAL010076418.1, on the reverse strand, counting down.
GTTCCATTTGTTCCACCACCACCAAACATATTGTAACAGTCAGTTTGTCTTACAAACACAAAGGTTATGGTGCCACCAGAGCTATCAAACAACAATTAAGCTTGTCACGCTTTGCTGTGAATAAAAAACAAATTTATTTGTTCATTCTCAAAGTTACATAATTTTAAATTACAAGCCTATGAAACTAGAAGAATTTCAAAATAGTCATTAATGTCTTCACTTTGCAAAGTTGCCAAAGACAAGTTTTAAAGAATATGAATAGTAAACCTTTCTGTCCCAAACATAATTTAGATACTTCTAGAAAAAGAGTAATTAGGTTTTATAATTAAATGAATATTGCTAAAAATTTACAATTACCTTTCTCTACCGAGCAGACAGTGACTAGTCTCTAACGGAAAAAAATTATAGGAGGACAATAAGCATTTTATGAACAATAATTACATTTTAATGTTCTACATTGTTATATAAATTTAAGCATTTTTAGTCAACTATACTATTCCAGGTATTTATGAATAATTAAACCACCCAAGAATTTATAATCCATAATGAATAGCCTTATCCTCTTCTTAGCGGATCTTAATAAATATTACATTATCATTATTAGCTGGGATGAATCATCTAGAAATAATTAAACAGTAACACTACTGATTAAGTAACTACCATTGCAACGCATATAAATTATATCACCCAGCCATTTTTGTGGCTTTGGAAGGCAGACACATTCTGCATAATATCTAAACTGTAGACTTGCAAGTACTGAAAGGAAAGAGTGAAATCTATTTCAAAGCAACTTAGTTGTATGAAGTGTTCATCATATCTATTAGTGAAACCATGTAAGAGTAATTTTACTGATTTTTTAGAAAATTGGTTTTTTTGCCCACAATAATGTTTTATTATATACTTGTTGTAGTATTGTTATAATTGACTACGTTGTAATGTCTAGTGTAGTGGCATTGCATGGGAACCACATACAGCTGGATTAACTCATAGTTTAGAGTAATCACTAGCTGTTAATGGGATATATAGTAATTGAATTATTGTTGAAAGACCATTCAAAATGCTGTTGTACAAAGAGGAAAACTCCTTTATAGTAAAAATTCTGCAATTTGTGCATGGAAAATCTGGAATACAGTAGCAAGCAAGTGGATGAGACTTTAAAATCTCATCAACATACAGTTAAACATTTTTGCATGGAAGTTGCCCTCTAGATTTCTAAATGTGCAACATATGAGATTTTGCTGTGAAAATCTATAGATTTGTTGGGGATTTAGCTTGGAATTACCACAGATCCAGAACAAAATCTGAATATCAGAATATAAAAAAGCCACTACGCTCTCTTAAACCATCCACTGGCAATACCTAGGCAATATGTCTTGCTGGTCTATTAGGTCTCGCTTGTCTTTTGGGTCAAGCCTTTTAAGTGACCTTCAGTTGTGTCAAGATATGATCAATATGGCCACATGTGTTGATATACCATCACTGAAAGCCAGCAAACAGAGACTGACACTGACCAAGGAACATGAGGCCGAAGGGTAGGTAAGATTTTCTGTGGCAATTCTGACCCTTGTACATTTAGCCTTACATTTTTGTTGTTCAGGTCAGATGTTGAACTCTTGGTATGCATTGGTTTTACACACCAGTATCTTTTTAACAGTTCTTAATGCCTTAATTTACTATGTTAGGGTTTTCAGTCTGATTTACAGTTGTTTTTCGGATTTGAAAATCATCTTTAAACCAACTGACAACCTTTTACATTGACTTAAATAGAAAATTCGTGCAGTAGTTAACACTGCATGGATTTTTCACTGGACAATTTTTTTACACCACCGATGTAACGAAAAACTTAGAACATGTTCATTCTTTGGCTAAGTTCACACGGCTTATTCACGCCGTAATCGCAGGCGGATTTTGCCCCGCAATTACGGCATGTGCCGTGCAGCGGGGGCGGGTGGGGGGGGGGGGGTCGGCTGCTCGCCGGCCCCGTAGTCATCCATTATCCACGGCGCATATCCTACCAGGATAATGTGCATGTTCTCTATGAGAACTTTGGATTACCATAATGCCTGAGATGGATTTCAGTCGTATTGGAGCGCAATACGGCACGCAATACGGCTGAAATCCGTCCCAGAATCAGCCATGTGAACATGCCCTTTTTCCCGGTTTTCGGGCGGAACATGAACATGTGAATGTGAAAGGGGACGGCTTGAATCCACAAACCACGGACAAAAGTCGTCCCTTTACATGCAAAAAACAGATTAAATGCCGGTCGGAAAATCCATGTGAACGCACCCTTATATGAGTAATCTTATTGGTTGGAAAAATGACCTCAAGCTGAAAAATAGGCTACAATGTAAAGAAAAAGGAGGAATTTTGGATGATTTGTGAAAAACTGATTTTTCATCATATGCTGTATTGTTCATATGTTAAAATATTCTGGACAATTTCTTCTGAATACAGGGACTGCATTTATTTGTATATTTTTTTTCTAAAAACTTACATATTAATGCATATGTTACACTTTTTTATCCTATATTAGCACTACAATGACTCTATCAGGTTAAAAATGTAAAAGACCCTATTAACCTTGTAATATTTATAAAAGAAGGCAACTACAGTATCTCACTAAAGTAAGTACACCCTCACATTTTTGTAAATATTGTTTTATATATTTTTGTGGGATAACACTGACGATATGACTTTTTGATACAATGTAAAGCAGTTAGTGTACAGCTTGTATAACAGTGTAAATTTTGTGTGCCCTCAAACACACAGCCATCATTTTCTAACCCACTATCAACAAAAGTGAGTACACCCTTAAGTGAAATTGTCAATATTTTGTGTGGCCGCCACTATTTTCCAGTACAACCTTAACTCCCTTGGGCAAGTTCACTATAGCTGCACAGAATACTTTATATCTTTGCAAAATTATATGTCTTTTTATAGAGTTATTTTTAATGTAAACAATGTTTGCTTAATTTGTAAATGGAATAAAATATACATATACATGTGTATTGGTAAACGGAATAAAAAATATATTTATATGTATTTTTTTTTACATTTGTATATTTCACATTTTTGGCATTTTACCTTAGATAGTATGTTAAACTTTAAGACATGTAAACCTACTACCCTTTCACACGCTTTGGGTAGGTTTTCCTGAGCTTTGCTGTAGACACTTTTTGTATGTGTGTTATGTTATGGTATCCAGCAAAAAGGCACACTTTTTTCCTTCAATGTACTTTTTTCCATGGTATTTTATGACACTCATGGTGTCTTTTTACGGGTGGCACTTTGTTCTAATATATCTGAATCAATCCACAAAATCTATCAGTGAAGAACATAGACACCTCAAGGTATTAAAAAAGGTAAATATATGGAAAACAAGCAAAAATATTTTGAATTTTTTCAGAAGATGATACAAAAAGAAAAAAAAAATAGTTTTACCTGATCTTTTGTTGTACACATTATTTTGCCTTAGCAAGACCTAAATTTATACGTCAACTTTTCCTAAAGGGTACCCAACTGTGCAATAACCCTTTAAGGGCCTTTTAGTTATTTTTAAAAAAAAACTGTCCAAATAAAGAAAAAATCATATTCATTTTCACCTTGCAGTAGTCTCTTCCCGGTCTTCAGAGGCTGCAGCAGTGATGATCTGACTGTCGCTGGCAGAAGAACATAGAAGACTATGGAGAGATGGTGTAGAGCCAGCCCTAAAACTGAGGTGAAGAGGAAAGTATGAGATTCCTTTTCATTTGGGCAGTCTTTTCTTCTTTTTTTTTTAAATCAACTTCACAAACCTTTAATGGTGTCTAAAAAAGTCAAGAAATTTTTAACTGATATTTCAGGAGCATCACCATTTTGTACCAGAATGAATACTATCGTCAATGTGACATCAAATCCTTCTAAAGTGACATCCGTTTCCGAGTTTTACTCACAGTCAGAGCTTTAAAGTGCAAGTTTCACCCACTGAGTTCAAACTGATTTAAATGAAAACTAGGGGGACATATATAAAAACCATCTAGGTCTAAGACATTTTTATACAGAGGTCCATGGTTGACAGGAGATCCAGTGCTTTCAAAAAATGTTGTTGGAGTCCCGGCAATTTTTAAAAGGATTATTGCCAAAAAAAGGACACACTCCCCACCCTTGACACTTTTGTCCATGTCAATTCTTAGAAGTAATGTCACGCCACATTCAGAGGATTAGACATATTCATGAATGTGTCTCTTCAAAATGTGTCCAAAAATATGACTAATCCATGGCATTTTTAAAGTGAAAGGGGCCAAGACAAATTTTTGGGCGACACTTTTTTTGCCCATGACCCCAAAAGGGGCAAAAACTTCCTTTCATAATATTGATGAATGCTCTATTAAAACCAAGGAAAACACAACTTTCTAACTGAACGGTTTTCTAATTCCCCTATTTCCTTATAAAAAAAATTTCTATAGTGTTGGGCGATATACGACAAAGTTGAAATCGGGACAGTTTTTAATTGAAACGAAATTTTTTTGAAACAAGCGATAAATTTGGTTAAAAAACTTGCATCATCTTTAATATCGCCCATTTTCGGGGCTTCCGTATTTTTGGGGGCCAGCAAAACAGTTACAGAATAGAGCAGGTTAGATGTGTGTGCGACGTCATGACTGTTGATGTGTATGGTTGGCGATTGGCTGGCATAATCACATCCTCCTCTGTTTTACATATGAACAGCCCTTCCTGTTCATGGATCAGTGTCTCTCAGCGTCTCATAGCAGTAGGACAGGCACTCTGCCTGTGTCCAAACAGCTCACGAAATTATTCTATTTCTTCAAAGAGAAAGCTCGACTGTTAGCTGTGATCCTTACAACTTAGCTAGAATACAAGAGATTGGAAGATTTTAATGCAGTTAGGTAGAAAATTTTAAAGAGCATCTACCGCTTAAAGTCACAGGGATGAGAGGAGGGGGGGGTGGGGCGCGGGCAAACACAGATCAAGCTCTATAAAGAATACTGGATAAAGTTCACCAATACTTAGTGTAAACATTGCACTGCAAATAGCTTTATTAATAACAGTTTTCTTATTGAAAAATTTCCTGGATATTGTCAGCCTGAATTATATTAGGATACAACATCTTATTTCTAGAAACAGCATGTCACTTTGTAGGGTAGCAAAACCCACTTTTATTATCAGAATAGACATTTCAGATATGTGTTCTTTTTCAATTTTTTTTGCCCATCCTGCTTTGTTTATTATAGCCACCTGCATAAATTAGAATCCAAGCAATTTTTTGTAGTCACCACAGTGTATTGATAGGGTGCCAAAAAATCCCTTTTGTTATCCGAATACATTTCAGATACTTGTCTTTTGCACTTTTGGGCGCACTAACAGCTTTGTTCATTTGAGGCACCTTGGCAACTAAAATATGTGAATACAGCAATTTTGTAGCACCACAGTGAATTGAAAGGTGCCCCAAAAATAACCTTTTATTATCCGAATACATTTCAGAAATGTGTTTTTTATCACTTTTGCCACTACAGCTTTTTCATTTGATGCACCTTGCACTTAATGTGAATACAGCAATTTTGAAGCCACCACAGGTGAATTGAAATTGCCAAAAATACTTTTATTATCCGAATACATTCAGATATGTGTTTTTTCACTTTGGCGCACTACAGCTTTGTTCAATGAGCACCTTGCACTTAAATGTGAATACAGACTCTACATAAATTTGTGAAGTCACCACCAAGGGTGAATTGAAAGGTGCAATAATACCTTTTATTATCTGAATACATTTCAGAAACGTGGTTTTTTTCACTTCTAGGCTCACTACAGCTTTGTTCATGTGTAGGACCTCTGCACTTACATGGTGAATACAGTCAATTTTGTATCACCACGGTGAAATTGAGAGGGCCAGAAATACCTTTTATATATCTCCGAATCATTTCAGATATCATTTTTTTCACTTTGGCGCAGGCCAGCAGCTTTTTGATATATCTACTTTGCAGTTAAATAATTTGAATACAGCAATTTTGTAGTCACCACAGGTGAAATGATAGCATCCAAAAAAAACCTATTATTATCCAAAAACATAACAGATACGTGTTTTTTTCACTTTGGCGCACAACAGGTTTGTTGATAGAGCCACCTTGCATTTAAAAATTTAATCCAGAATTTTGGTAGTACCCCCCGGTGAATTGTTTAGGTGCCAAAAAATACCTTTTTTTATCCGAATACTTTTCCAGATAGTTTTTTTTTTGATTTTGGCGCATACAGCTTTGTTCAGAGGCACCTGCACTTAAATTTGAATACTGCAATTTTTGTAGTCACCACGGGTGAATTATAGGTGCCAAAAATACCTTTCTTTACCCGAATACATTTCAGATACTTTTTTTTTCACTTTGGGGCCGGCCACTTTTGTTGATAAATCTACCTTGCATTTAAATTTGAATACAGAAATTTTGTAGTCCCCACGGGTTTTAAAAGGTCCAAAAAAATACCTTGTATTTTCCGAAACATTACAGATACGGTTTGTTGCCTTTTTTTCCCATTCCAGTTTTGTTGATGAGCCACCTTGCAGTTAAATTTGAATCCACAATTGTGTAGTTACCAGGGTAAATTGATGGTGCCAAAAAATACCTTTTTTTATCCAAATACATTTCAGATACTGTTTTTTGACTTTTGGGCAACAGCTTTGTTCTTTTGACGCACCTTGCACGAAAAATCTAAAAACACAATTTTATATCACCAAGGGAAATTGAAAGGTGCAAAAAATACCGTGTTTTAACAAAAACATAACGATACGTTTTTTTTTTGCTTTGGCCACACACCCTTTGTTCTTGACTTTGACGAAATTTTAAACAGCAATTTTATAGCCCCACAGGTAAATTAAAAGGTGCAAAAAAACCGTGTTTTATAAAAAAAACAAAAACAATACTGTTTTTTGCATTTTTGCCCAGTCCAATTTGTTGATAGGACACCTTTTCAGTTAAATTTGAATCCAGCAATTTTGTTTTTGGATTAAGGGTTTTGAGAATAGCTGTGATTTGCCGTCTTTTAATAAGAACTTTCCAAAACTTTCCATACCCCCCAAAATTTTTATATTTCGAACATGGAGGAAATGCTGGGGAAAGCAGCAAAGGGGGGGGGTAGCACATGGGGTAGAGGTACGAGAGAAGGTGTCCTTCCATGCTGGCGACAACCCCATCCCCACGGATCTCATTTTGCAGGCCCGTCGGCCTGTCACGCTGGGTGGGGGCCCTGTAACTCATAACGAACACGTCGCCAATCTGCCCTTCAGGGGTTAATGCAACCTGCATCCAGCAGTTTACCTCCCGTCCTCCATCACGCCAAAATTCGCACACATCATCACACCGTCCAACATGAAGCACCCAAAAGTCAACTTTTTACCCACCACGTGGACAAACCATGTCTGAAACCCTTTGATGACAAAATGTGTTGGTGTCAAAGGCATGTTAAAAGATCAAGAGGATGATTTGTCTGCTCTACGCCCCGTTCTGATGCAGTCAGAGGGGGAGAAGGAAGCCGGGGCTCGGCAAAAATTCGGCCGCCTTGCTTGAAACCCGCAGCTTCGGATCAAAAATTTTAGGCGACAATCACCCGTGTTGACGATGATGAGAGACACATTTCGGATCCAACGTGGTCTTTTCCCCCGAAAATTTGCTTTCGAGCACTTTTCATGGGCGAGGGGGAAGCGATGGGGTAGTGTCAATACGGTTCCCGCCACAAAAAAGGAAAGGGGGGGTTGCAGAATCCGCTGATATGATTCCGCCAGCATCAGCGCAAACCCCCCCTCCCCCTTTTCGCCCTCAAAAAGGTCCGGACTCTCAAGCCTGGGCCTTCTTTGACCCAAGCCTCTGATTCACCCATATGCTCCCTTTTCCCTAAACGCATAAGTAAGAGGGGAAAAACCTTAAGTGGTTAACCCCACCAAATTGTTTTCACATCACGAATGCATAGTTGAAAGGAGGCAACATTGGCCAAAAAAGGCCAACCGACGCCGGGCCTTTAACCACTGTCACACCCTCGTCTCCGCCTCCTCCTCCCCGCCCCCACCAAGCGCCTCAGCTGCCCAAGTCCTCAGAGTCATGACAGGACGCCTCCGCTTCAGCCCCACCGTCGCCCGAGAAACCCCCAGCCCCCCCAGAGACCCCTCCACCCCTTCTCCTTTTGCAGTTTTACACCCGCACGCCGACAGCGGGCCCTTTTTAGCAGCCAGCCTTTTGTCTTCCAGGTTTGGGGCGAAAGAAACACTTTAACCCAAACCCTCCCAAAAGCCAAAAGCCTAATGTCGGCATTGCCCGGCTTTTTGGGCCTTGGAAAGTTGCCCCTTTTGCTGGTGGACACAGAGGGTTCCGCCAGTCATGGCCCTTGCTGCCCCCAATACCAGATGCCGACAGGGGATTTCTTTGCCAGAAAAACGGGCCCTGCCCTGGCCACCCCGGTCATCAAAATTTTTAAGCGCGTTGTCTGCATTGTGGCCCGGGGAAAGTCCATTGACAAAACCACACATGGGCTGTAAGCACGGCCAAGGCCGCTATAATTTTCCTGTGACAGCTAGGGTTAGCTGGGGTGGATGTCTCTGGGGTTGGGCGGTGGGTCCAGGCTGGGGACGCTCTTTAAAACTGCAGGGATGGTGCGGGCTCTTTCCCCCCCAAAGGGCCCTGGTGGGGTCAGGCCCCAAAAAACCAAGCCGTTTTTTAAATTAATCTTCTTGGAGACCGCCCCACACAGGTCAGGAAAGGGGGCGGGTCTCCGCAAAAAAGACCGAGGGTGGCTGGGGACAAGAACCTTGGCCAGCAAGGGGGTATGCGATAACGGGCGAAATCTCTGGCCGCCCTTAAGACGGGAGGCTGGAGCACCCCTTCCCGGCACATGTCATGAACCCGGTCGTCCAAAATTTTAAATATAACCCGGTTCTGGACTGCCGCTGAAAAGGCTCGAGGTCGAGTTGCACTCCGCCGTTCGCACCCTGCTTCGTCCCCCTGGCTGCGTTGCAGCGTCAGCTCGGCTCCCCTCAACCGTCTCATTTTTTTGGGGGGAAAACGCTGGAATTCAAAACCCCCCATGCTCCAGCGATTGTGGCAAACAGCGC
>JAODAL010076417.1:0-13633 GCA_025379985.1 Phyllomedusa bahiana | reverse complement strand
ATGAGGACTGATGTTGAGTGCTTATTTAACCCCTTAAGGACCCAGCCTGTTTTGACCTTCCTGACACAGCCATATTTTTTAAATCTGGCATGTGTTACTTTATGTAAGAATAACTTTTTCACACTTTTACCTATCAAAAATATCAAAATTTCATGAAAATTTGGAAAAATTTGTCATTTTGAAAGTTCCAAAATTTCTGTGTGCAAGACAGATCATTTTTAACCACAAAATAGTTTATAACTAGCATCTACCATATGTCCACTATAGGTTGGCATCAATTTTATTTATTTATTTTTTATTTATGACATTAGAGGGCTTAGAAATTTAGTAATAATTTCTCACATTTTCAAGAAAATTTGCAATACATTTTTTTAGGGACCACTCCAGTTCTGACGTGGCTTTGAGGGGCCTGTATGTTAGATACCCCCATATATGACTCCATCTAAGAAACTAGACCCCTTGAAGTATTTACAACACTGTTTAGGAAGTTTGATAACTCTTTAGGTATTTCACAGAAATTAAAGCAAAGTGGAGGTGAAATTTAAAAATTTCACTTTTTTTTCAGATTTTCAATATTTATCCATTATTCACTGAAATGCAGTAAAAGTGACTAGGTAACTGCAACATAATATCAATTCCCCCAGGTCTGCTGTTTTTAGAGATATCCCATATGTGGCCCTAGTGCTTTATTTGGCTCAACCATAAGCCCCAGAATAGGAGGAGCACCTACCGGACTCTGGGGTCTCATTTTCAATACGATTTTATTTAGGTGCCATTTCAGGTTTGAGGACACCCTAAGGTGCTAAAACTTAATAAACACCCCTAAAAAGACCCCATATTGGAAACTACACCCCTTAAGGAATATATTGAGGGGTGCAGTGTGTATATAGACCCACAGGTGATTCACAAATTTTTTTTTAGCATTAGGCTGTGAAAATTTTTCCCAATAATCTGCAATTTTAGCTTTAAATGTTTCATATTTACAAAAAATCCTGGAAAAAAGAACCCCAAAATTTTGTTACGCACGTTCTTCCAAGTTCAGCAATACCCTACATGCGGGTGTAAACTGCTGTTTTGGCGCATGGCCGGGCATACAAGGGAGGGAGCGCTATTTGGCTTTTGGAACGCAGATTTTGGTGGGGCCATGTCACATTTGCAAAGCCCCCAAAGTAGCAGAATAGGTGAAACCTTCCAGAAGTGGCCGCATTTTGGATTCAACACCCCTCAAGGATCTCATCTAGGGGTGTACTGTGCATTTTGGATGCACAGGTGTTCCATAGTATTTTTTTGCATTGGGCCATGAAAATGGGGGGAAAAAACGCAGTTCTGCCATTGTTTTTTGGGTTTAAATTTTACAGCATTCGCCGTGCAGTGTAAATGACGTGATAACTTTACTATGGAGGTCGGTACAGTTACAATGATATAGATTTTATATAGTATTTTCTGTTTTATTACTTTTACACAATAGAAATTTGTCTATAAAAAATTGCGTTTTTCTGTTGTCCTATTCTGACAGCCATAACTTTTTTATTTTGCTGTGAGAAGAGCTGTGTATGGGCTTGTTTTTTGCAGAATGAGTTGATGTTTTTATTGGTACCATTATGGAGTGCATATGACGCTATGTTCACTTTTTATTAAGGTTTTTGTGAGACGTTTTGAAACAAATACAGCAATCTTGGAAGTGTTTTTTATTTTTATTTTTTATAGCGGTCACTGTACAGTATATATGACATGCTAGCATTACTCAGCAGGTTTATACGATTACAGTGATACCAAATTTGTATATATTTTTTGTGTTTTACTGCTTTTATACAATAAAAACACTTTTATTCAACCAGGAAAACACGTTTTTGCATCGTCTTAGTCTGAGAGCCATAGCTTTTTAATTTTTCCGTGTTTGGAGCTGTGTAGGGGCTTGTTTTTGCTGGATGAGTTGACATTTTTATTAGTATCATTTTTGGGGGGAGGAGGCTTTCTGATCACTTTTAAATGCATTTTTTGGAAGGCAGGGTGAAGAAAATACTGCAATCCTAGTAGTGTTTTTTATTTTTATTTTTAACTGCGCTCACCGTGCAGTATCCGTGATAAGTTAGCTTTACTCTATGGGTCGATACGATTATGGAGATATCCTGTTTATATAGTTTTTTTATGTTGAAGCACTTTAAAAAAAAAAAAGTGTTTTTAGTGTGTAAAACAAAATTTATGCATCGCTGTCTTCTGAGAGCCATACATTTTTTATTTTTCCGTATGCAGAGCTGTGTAAGGACTTTTTTTTTGTGGGATGAACTGACATTTTAATTGTTACAACTTTGACGTTTATAGGAGTTTATAGGAGTTTTTTGATCGCTTTATATTCCATTTTATATGCTGCGGTATGAACAAAAATCTTAATAATGTGATTTGTTTTTTGTTTTTTTTTACGGCATTCAGCGTATGGGTTAATTAGAATGACAGATTTATAGGGCAGGTCGTTACGCACGCGGCGATACCAAATATGGGTACTTTATTTATTTTTGATCTTTTTTGAGGCGATTGGCATTTGTAAAGGGGAAAAGGGCGGTGTACGTGTTTTTATTTTATTTTTCGTGTTTGTGTCTTACTTGTTTTCACTTTTTTTACTTTCTTTTACTTTTTCACATTTTTTTTTAACTTTTCCCTATAGGGGATTTGAATGAGAGATCTTTAGATGTCTCATTCAATAGGAATCACTACACAGCTTATGGCTGTGTACTAGTTCCTATGACAACTGTCAGTCACGATGCCGGGCCATGCCCACAGGGCATGGCCGGGCATTGTGACATCACAGACAACCCGGAAGGCATTCGATCGTGCGCTGCTGTCGCCGACAGAGACGCAGGAGGAGCGACCTCCTCCTGCATCTGTCTTAGTAATTGCGACCCGATGGTCGCGATAATTAAGGGGTTAACCGCCCCCCCCCCTCCCCCGAGTGATTGCGGTTCGGGGCCGACGCTGCGGGCTGTCGGCTGTAATATACAGCTGACATCCCGCGGCGATCACGCGAACTCTGCTTTAGAGTTCGTGCGATCCTCAGAACTTATGCATACGTCCAGGTGCGTGAACCCCCAAACGACCTGGACGTATGCATGCGTCTAAAGTCGTTAAGGGGTTAAATAAATGTTTTTTTTTGTGTTGTGTCAGTGATGTTTTTTTTACTAGTTTGTTCCAGTGTTTGTAATAGAGGTGTCTGACAGATATCTCTGTATTACTAATTCTGGGGCTTGGTGTCAGCCTTGGGGTGACAGAAAAAGCTCCCCTGGCTGACACCAAGCCCCAGTGCAAGTAGTAAAGAGATGTCTGTCAGATACCTCTTTTACTAATACTGGAAAGAAATTATTAATTATTTATTATTTAAATAAACAAGGGAACATCCCTTGTTGAGCATTTTATTAAAGAAATGGATCCAACACTGTTCCGATGCAGTCCAGAGGGGAAACCTGTAAAATAAAGAAAAACTAATCATCATTTGTGTGACAGCTAAAATGCCTAGGGCAGCATGAATATTAAATATGACCCAACAGATAGGTAGACCTCCCTATGCCTAAATTAAGCAGGTAGCCACCAAAATTGGTTAGCCAAACCCATGATATTAGTTAGACAGCCCTCCCCTACTCGGTACATAAGTAGATAGGCCATCCATTACGTTGTAAGACCCTGGTAAGTAGGTGGGGTCAACAGTAGATAAGGCCCAACCTAGACAATGTTGGGTCACTGGATCAATCTTTATTGCAATGTGGATGGTGTACTTTAATCAAGTGGATACGTACATTCCTTTCTCCTGGAGCGGTGAGCTGGCTCATTTGTGCATAATCCAACCTTGACAAGGACCCAGATATGTACACAGAAAAGGCTCGAAGTGGATTGTCAAGGCTCCAGGTAGGTAGGTACATAGGCAGGCATGGCCCCAGGAAGGTAAGTAGGTAGTCATATAGGGCCACAGGTCGAGGCTTTAGGTTGGGTGGGTAGGTAGGCAAGGCCGCAGGTAGGAATGTGGGCAAAGCCTTAGGTAGGTAGAGAAACGGGCAAGACCCCAGGTAGGTAGGCCAGCCCCCAAGTTAGTAGGTAGAACCTGTTAGATGGGACGATAGGCCCTAGGTAGGTTTGCCCCAGATAGGCTCGTATGCCCGAGGTAGGTGGTAGGCCCAAGGTAGGTTGGTAGGCCCCAGATAGGATGGTAGGCCCCTGGTAGGAAGGTTGGCAGGCAGTAGATAGGCCTCAGGTAGGTAGGTAGGCGATAGATAGGCTACAGCTAGGTAAGTAGATAGATAGGCTCCAGGTAGGTAAGTAGGCACCATGTAGGTTAGATAGGTTGTATTTTCTATAACTGAATTTACGCATAATTTTTCATGATGACCAAGCCATCACTTCAGTAAAGCCAAACCCCAATTTCACATAAGTCGCACCCCGTGTCAGAAAGGTTGTAAAAAGTATCTAAAGCCCACAATAAATGTGTCTGAGACACCACTGCAATATGCTGTGCCAAAAATGAAACCACTTTTTAATGCATTTTACAGCACTCTTCTGGCGCAACCACAATAAAAAATGTGGGTCAATGTGTTCTGTCTTTTGAAAAGTATCCATGCTTTGAAGAAAAAAATATGTTTTCCCAATTCCAGTAAAGTGAACACATAAACACTGATCTGATGCAGATTGATCAAGAGGGATAAAATGAATCCTATACAAAACAGAGAAGTAATCTATATCTCAGAGAAATGCGTCTTCTAATCCTCAACATTGTGTTAGTCTTTGATCAGCTAGATAGGGTATTACCTAGTACAAGCGCTGTCCTTGTAATCTCCTCAGAGTGTGCTGCTTCTCTGCATCCTTCAAAAGCAGCTTAGATATTTCTGTGGGAAGGATATGTGTTATGAAAACAAGAATAAGTAATATAAAAACAGTCAATTTAAAATATACATTATTTTCTTAAAAATAACGACCTGATACTTGATATTAAGACAAAACTTTCTTCTGCTTTTTACTCCGAAATCCTACTTAGAATCATATAAACATATATATCACAGAGCTCAGCTTCTCTCCCTCTAGCAGATCTTGCTCTAAGATAGGGTATCATAAACCTCCTGTCAGGTTCCCTTTAATTTAATCTAACCCAACAATTTCAGCAGGATCAGATGAACCCAAAACTAAGCTGCTGATGATCTTACATGTACATATGGGGCCTCCAACAACAGGTATTTTTTTTTTTTTTTTTTTTTTAAATAGGACAAGGCGTGTTGTCTAATCCTTTGCTCCCCCAAGAGTTATGTCACTGCCCTTGTGGTAAGTGTGGCATGAGCACACAATGTCCTTGCCGTAGATTCTAAAACCAAAGGGGAACAATAAGGTGCAGGAGCACCAGTCCCTGGATAAACTGGCTGGTGGCTTTCTGGAGATTTGATGTGAGTTTTGATGAAAATGTTGCTCAAGTAAAGCTGCAGTGAACCACAGTGCAAAAATTAATGTAGTTATATGCTTCTCTTATAATGCAATAATGGTGTGACTTTTTTGCCACCCTATTAAACCCCATGTAAATACATTTCAGTGCTCTATCCTGGGCAATTGCTTTCCTGCTGGTCTCTATATGAGAGGAATCTTGTCTGCCCAGGAGAAAACAAAAGGCACAACATGTATTACTGTCTATGAAGAGAATGGGGGTCTATGTTACAGGATTGTAAAGCACAAATGTAACCTTTTATCTGTACTCTTGCCAATTGCTATCTCCTCCAAATTAATATATATTTGCTGTAAACAGCTGGAGCTCCAGGAATTACAATCCACACAAATTTGTCTGGAAAGCAGTTCTGATTTATTATAAGGAAGTACAGAGTTTTATAGTATGTGATACGTATACATTGTATGTGTTGTTTGATCATTGGTTAATTAGCTTTAGGGGAGGCAAGTTTATAAGGAAATCAAAGCATAAGTTCACATAAGGTGATATTCATCAATCCTTCATGTCTGCATACATTGCATAATATTGCACAGTCTCAACAAAACACATGTCCTTAAATGGAGTTGTTCTGTCCAGTGAAATGCATCTGACTTGGGTGTTGTGTTGGTTTACATATACTTCTGCGCCATCTTTGTCTGATTTGCTGTATTAGCTAATATTTGTGAGCCATTATGAGTCCATACGTTATTTCAGCATCTTTCAGAACAGGTACATCCTAAAGGTAGTTTCCTTGCATATACGCTATGCATTACAAGCGTATAGTATTTGAATTAAACTGGTCAAGGGTAATAGAGATAGAGAATGGTTTATGCAAACAGTATATAGACAGTTTCTAGATATAATCAATGGATATAAAAGGTACTAACAGAGTTTAATGTTTTCAGTACATTCCTGCACCTGACAGGATCATATCTTTGTACTAATACTCTGTAAGCAAAGAAAAAGTACTGGAGTTAGGGACCTGCTGATAGGTCCAACAGAGATACAGGCATTATGTTTGGGCCTAAAACAAGAATGTCTACTCCCTTTTTCATAAATGGTAAGTTGTTAATCTAATAATAATAATGATATTAATAATAAATAAAACCATTTTCTTGCCTTTTTTCTGTTGTAGTTAAACTAAAATAGTCTATGGCTTCTACACTTCGATTTCCTGGAAACAGAGGTTAACAGCTAAATTATAGATTGCTAAATAAGTAGATCTTTTTAATTCAGTGATGCAAAGGTCAGATGAGAGATTACTGGGTGTTGTTCCCCTTTCAAAGTTTTCCTGTAAGGCCTGGTTCACATTTGCAGAGGTTGAACTGGATCCGATTTGCAATGGACACCAAAGGCACCTGAAGGTACGTCAGTTTTCTGACGTAGTGTCCATAGTTTTTTTTATCATTTCTGACAGAACTTGTGACGGAGGTTCCCAGCAGAAACTCAGACACAGATGTAACCAGACCTAAGACTTATATGCACCCATAAAAAACATGAGATGTTGAAAAATATTTTACAACAAATAATATGTGTATCATTTATAATGCTCTATTTAGCACCCTGATGCCATCTTGGACCCTCTTGTGGTGGGGTCACACTTAATTCTGGGAATTGCCGTCTTTGGTTTAGTCCCACTGTCCTCAACCAGTTTTATTGGTCAGACATATGACAGCAAAGTAAACACAATAAAAATAAATCTTGGCCGTCTGGCCACTAACTTATTACACATAGAGCTTTCCGCTACTACCAGGGGTCTGGCTGACAGCTGAGTAACAAGATCAACCAGTACACTAACTGAGCAATAGCCACCTGGGGGCCAGAGCTTTTCTCCTTAACTCCTCTGCTACTCCACTCCAGGTACATGAGCATGGGGTGAGAGGGGGTTCCTTCCAGAAAGCCTCCTAACCTGTCCAGTGGCATAAGTCGGCCCCTGCAGCAGATCTGGGTGGCACATCT
The DNA here is from genome assembly GCA_025379985.1 of Phyllomedusa bahiana. Taxonomy (NCBI): domain Eukaryota; kingdom Metazoa; phylum Chordata; class Amphibia; order Anura; family Hylidae; genus Phyllomedusa; species Phyllomedusa bahiana. Next base: position 6,228 of record JAODAL010076417.1, on the reverse strand, counting down.
GCGGACAGGCCTGGACCCGACACATCTTTAAATGGTGGAGGAGGCAAGATCATGCCTCCTGTACTGCTGCATCTCCTAAGAGAAGGTGGGAGTCATTAGAGGTGAGTAGCCACATCTACCTACAGGGGGCTATCTATCTACCTATAGGGGGCAGTGTACTACCTACCTACAGAGGGCTGTGTACCTACTTACAGGGGGCTGTGTACTACCTACCTACAGAGGGCTGTATATCTACAGGGGGCTATGTATCTACCTACAGAGGGTAGTGTACTACCTACCTACAGAGGGCTGTATACCTGCAGGGAGTTGTGTACCTACCTACCTACAAGGGGCTGTATATCTACCTACAGGGGGCTGTATATCTACCTACAGGGGGCTGTGTACCTATCTACAGGGGGCTGTATACCTACTTGCAGGGGGCTATATACCAACAGGGGCTGTATACTTACCTACAGGGGTCATATATACCTCCCTTTCTACAGATGACTGTATATCTGCCTACAAGGGAAATATATACCTGTCTACAGGGGAGTTTATGTCTGCCTACAGGGGGCTGTATAACTGGCCACCGGGGGCATTTATACCTACCTATCTACAGGGGGCTGTATATCTACCTACAGGAGCAATATATACCTATCTTCCTACAGTGGTCTACTTTACCTATATACTGGGGATCTATATACCTACCTACATACCTACCAGGGGCAGAACTACCGGGAGAGCAGCTGTAGCAACTGCTATGGGGTCTGGGCTCAGAAGTTGGCCGACCGCTCTTCACTTCGGGGGATCATAGAGACAGGTGAGTAAGTTATTTCTTTTTTCCTTTAACACTAATGGACCCTATCCTAAGCCTGCCTACCTAACTATATGGGACCCCCTTAAACCTACCCCTAAGTCTTCCTACCTATATGGGACCCCCAGTAACCTATCTATATGGGGCCCCCTATAACCTACCCCTAAGCCTGCCTACCTATATGGGGCACCCTGTAACCTACCCCCCCTTTTCTGCCTACCTATATGGGCCCCCCAGTAACCTACCTATATGGGGCCCCCTGTAGCCTAACCATAAACCTGCCTACCTATATGGGGCCCCTATAACCTACCCCTAAGCCTGCCTACCTATATGGGGCCCCCTGTAACCTATCCCTAAGCCTGCCTACCTATGTTGGGCCCCCTATAGCCTACTTAAAGCCTTCCTAACTATAAGGGGCCCCCTATAGATTACATGAAGCCTGCCTACCTATATGGGGCGCACTATAACCTACCTAAAGCCTGTCTACCTATATTGGCCCCCCTATAACCTATCCCTAAGCCTGCCTACCTATATGGAATCCCCTATAGCCTACCTAAAGCTTTCCTACCCATGTGGGGCCCCCTATAAGCTACCTAAAGCCTGCCTACCCATATGGGGCCATATATAACCTACCTAAAGCCTGTCTACCTATATTGGGCCACCTATAACCTATCCCTAAGTTTGCCTACCTATAGGGGCCCCCCTATAATCTACCCCTAAGCTTGCCTAGCTATATGGGGCCCCTATAACCTATTCCTAAGCCTGCCTTCCTATGTGGGCCCCCTATAGCCTACCTAAAGCCTTCCTACCTATATGGGGCCCCCTGTAGACTACCTAAAGCCTGCCTACCTCTATGAGACCCCCTATAGCCTACCTACAGCTTGTCTTTCTATGTGGGCCCCCCTATTGCCTATATACCTACCTATGTGGTTTCCCCCAATAGCCTATCTACCCATGTGGGCCCCACCTTTAGCATATGTAGCTACCTACCTACCTATGTGGGCCCCACCTATAACATATCTATCTATGTGGGATTCACCTATAGCATACCTAACTACCTAACTAGCTATGTGGGCCTCACATTTAACCTATCTAACTACCTACCTATGTGTGCCTCATCTATAGCCCATCTACCTATGTGGGCCCTACCTATAGCCTGTCTAACTACCTACCTATGGGGCCCACCTAGAGTCTCTCTAACTACCTACCTATGTGGGCCCCATCTATAGCCTACTTATCTAGCTACCTGGGGCCCACCTAAAGCTTACCTGAGACCCACCTACAGCCTACCTATCTACTTGGGGCCTACCTACAGCCTACCTATCTACCTGGGGGCTGCCTACCTAACTGGGGCCTAGCTACTGCCTATCTAGGGCCAATCTACCTACCTACATGTAGCCTTCCTACCTAACTGGGACCTATCTACCTACCTGTGGCCAAACTACTGTCTAGATACCTACCTGGAGCCTACCAACCTACCTACCTAGGGCCTACCAACCTATTTAATGGGGGACTACCTACCTGGTAATATAATCCTGAGGGGTACAGGCCATAGCTGAAAACAATCTCCAGGGGGTGAATCCTCTGTTCCTCCCCTCTAGGAGACTGGGCCTCTAAGCTATGGCCTGTCTCTGCTATCCCACCCCTGGTGGGCAGTTTGTACAGAGGTGGGGGACAGTGAGGGAGATGCTGGAAAAGTGAAAATTCTAAGATATTTGTGTATGACAAGACTTATTAAAAGGTCCCAGTAAATGTTCATGGTCTTAGAGTTGGGAGCAGATGGTGGGGCATCCAAAAGTTTGCTATGGGGCCCAGGCTTCTCTAGTTACAGTTCTGCTACCTACTTAATGGTGGACAACATTACTACCTACTTACTTAATGTGGGGCATCCATAACAGAGGTAGGAATTGGTAGGGAAATTCTGATAAAGTTAGAAGTCTAAGATGTTTGTGTGTTTAATTCTCCAGTGATGAGTTTTGTCCGGGAGAAGTCGTCATGATGTTCTTGGTCGGATGGAGAAGAGAGGGGAAAAAGAACAACAAGACATCTCCTCTGAGTCCCCAGATGTCAGGGGTTATCTTGCTTCTGTGTGAGATCAGTGCTGTAGTCACTGTCATGCGATGACCTGAGCTGTTGTCTGTCCTCTATGTGGTCTCTATATGGCGGTGTTAAAGGTTATAAGTTAATGAATATATTTGTTCCTGTGAGTGGTTGTGTTGGTTGGGGGAACACAGCTCTGCCCAGTGGCCCATAATGCTGTTAAGATGGCCCTGTGCCTACTCCCAGTAAGAGCCGTCTCAGATCAGCTGAAACAGTCATGCTAGCTATAATAATAATAATAATAATAATAATAACTATTAATGGATGCCGATCACTTACTGTGGCTGACAACATACATGAACGGCTCCTACCCTACCAAGGCCAGGTAACTAACCTTGGTGACAGGTCGCTCACAAATCTCCTGCTTTACTCCACCTAGTGGCAGAAACATGCAACTGCCTGAGGTCGCTCTGCCACACATTATTGAACAGAGGGGCTTTCCCGCTATGGATATTTATTGCCTATCTACAGACTAGGTTACTAAAACACTGCAGTAAGGAAGTCCTTGAACGGAGCAGTGGTTGAAAAACACATTACTGATCTGTTCAAAGTCTGTGGGAAAAATGAATATAGCCCATTCCTGTGCTTGCCTATGCTTGTCAGTCCCATGTACTTTGAACAGAGCAGCAGTGCACATCTTGATTGTTGCTTCATTCAAAGACTTCCTTGGTATACAATCACAGCAAGGCAGAATGAGGACTGAGGGCCCCTGATTTAGTGACTGGTTAGGGTCTTAAGTGTAAGACCACAGCAATCCTGTGGATGGGTAATAAACACCTATGGTGAGAAAATACCTTTAAAGGAAATCTGGCAGCAGACTTGCTGACATGGCTATATACTGTAGGTCCTGTGGAGTTAGGTTTAGGCAAAACTATGTCACTGATCATACTACATGAAAGACAAAGAAAATTACTTTTAATTACTCATCTACCATGCATATATGAGCAGCCGCTAGAAATTGATAAAATTTATATGGATTAAAAGTGATTAAAATGCATTTTTATACCAATTTTCCTAGCATTTTTTCAGCAATTTTAGCTAAAAAAATATGTTACATAAAACTCAATTAATATATAAAACACATTACAGTGTTTTAAATTTGGGAAATTTATTTCTGTTGTTTTTGCAGCATTTCTTAGCTATTATGTTTATTTGACTATTAGCTAATTTCCAGAGTACAAAGCAGTAACCAGAAGGATTACTACTGACATCTAGTGGCAGAAAAGGAATAAGGAAAATTGTGCTATATTTTATAAGGATGACTATTTAATCAAATTCCCACTTAGCTTATAGTGACATAAAATCTGTATAAAACCAGTCCTATAAGAAAAAAACCCTAAATTTACATACCCTATCTTTAGTATAAGTTACAGTTCTTTTTTTCATGGCCTATCAGATTACCAAGTCCTCACCTTCTTCAACAAATACACGGCAATGCCAGTGTTGAAGAATGAAAAAATATTACTGACAATAGTTACTACAAATATAGTATACAATATCATAATATTCGTACACAGTCATTTTGTTAATTTTATCAAATAACCAAGCCAATTGTTCCATAAACCTTTTGGAAATTAAATAATTATTTTAATATCCATTCATTACTTTTCTGGTTTTACATATTTTGAGTATAATTTAACTTAGAGTAATTTAAGTCAAACAACAAGAATATTTTAAATAAAAATGTTGGCTATGAAAATTTTCTAGGTCTAAGACTTTCTTTGTTGCCCATAGAAACCAAACAGAGCCCCTCTTTCATAAATATCCCTATCTCTCTCTCTTTCTCTCTCTCTCTCTTCATCTCTCTCTCTCCTCTCTCTCTCTCTCTCTCTTTATATATATATATATATATATATATATATATATATATATATATATATAGATAGATAGGTAGATAGATACATATGTATATACATAATCCTTACATCGTTGTAAATATTGTATTATATCTTTTCACGGGACAACACTGAGGATATGACTGCTGGCAACAAAAGTGAGTACAACCTTAAGTGAAAATGGACAAACTGTGCCCAATTTGCCATTTTCCCTCCAAGTGACATGTGAGTAACTCGTGCTACAAGATCTTAGGTGTGAATGTGGAGCAGATATGTTAAATTTGGGTTATTGCTCTCAGACTCTCTCATACTGATCACTGGAAGTTCAGCACGGTACCACATGGCAAAGAACTCCCTGAGGATCTAAAAAAAGTATTGTTGTTCTGCATAAAGATGGCCTAAGCTAAAAGAAGATTGCCAACACCCTGAAACTGTGCTGCCGCATGGTGGCCAAGACCATACAGCGGTTTAACAATACAGGTTCCATTTAGAACAGGCCTCGCCAAAGAAGTTGAGTGCATGTGCTTAGCATCATACCCAGAGATTGTTTTTTTCAAAATAGACTTATGACTGCTTCCCACATTGCTGCAGAGGTAAAGAGGTGGGAGGAGGGGTCAACCTGTCAGTGTTCAGACCATAAACCACACACTTCAAATTGGTCTGCATGGCTGCCGTCCCACAGAGACAAGTGTGTCTTGCCTACAGTCAAGCATGGTGGTGGGAATGTCATGGTTTGGGGTTACATGAGTGCTGCCAGCTGTGGGGAGCTGCAGTTCATGAGAGAACCATGAATGCAAACCCATACCGTGACCAGGGGCGTCGCTAGGCAGGTTTATTCGGGGCACAAGCCCCGGATAATACTGCCTGTGACCCGAATCTCAGATCGCCGGATTCAGGCTGCGGGCCTGCAGCGCCGATGATCTATTGAGCTGTGTGTGCATGCTCTGGACACACACACAGCTCAGGATGGTTGCTAGGTGCAGGGAGGGAGGGACAGCGACTGCAGGAGGTGACAGGAGCTCAGGAGGGAGGAGGGTGGCGCAGGCTACTCACAATGCCTGAGTCAGGAAGTTCCGGAGCACAGCACCGGGTCCGGCAGGGAGAGGCTCCGCCCCCCGCTGTTACCTCTGCTCCGGAGCATCTCCTGAGCTGCATTGTCCTGCCCTGGCTTTAAGGCTTCAACAGCTCCCACAGGTACCCACATCCTGGAGGTCTCTAGTAAGTGAGGAGCCTCACTGCAGAGACCAGGACTGCGTAGTGTAATAGGAGTGAAACAACATCTTCATGAATGTGAACTGTACTGAGTGTGTGTCTGAGTGTGTGTGTGTGTCTGTGTGTGTGTGTGTGTCTGAGTGTGTGTGTGTATATGTTTCTGAGTGTGTGTCTGTGTCTGAGTGTGTGTCTGAGTGTAAGTGTGTGTGTGTCTGAGTGTGTGTGTGTCTGAGTGTGTGTCTGTGTCTGTGTGTGTGTCTGTGTCTGAGTGTGTGTGTGTGTAGGGGC
>JAODAL010076416.1:0-13634 GCA_025379985.1 Phyllomedusa bahiana | reverse complement strand
AAGATTCTTGAGGTGCAGATGCGGGCGGGCAAGGGATTAGTTTTTATGGGGAGAAGGTCAGATAGAACCCTTTTTAAACCCTAGACAGCGGGCCTGCTGCCAGGTTTTTGGTGATCCCCAATACTGAAACAGAAATAGCAGGGGGGGGTTGGTTTGTAGGGGGCGGAAAAAAGACAAGAATTTTCAGTCTTAGTGGGGTTTTTGTTTCGATGGAAAAAAAGGGACATGATGTCAGAGACGCGGACAGTCACTGGTGTTTTGTAGCAAGGCTGGGTGTGTAAAAGGGGAAAGGGAGGTGTTAATTGGGGTTTGTCATCCGCATAGAGATGGTATGGAACCCAAAATTATGAGGTTTTCCAAGGGGGGCTGTTACAATGAAAAGAGGAGAGGACCTAAAAATGATCCCTGGGGGAACCCCAACAGCAAGAGGAAAAAGGGAGGGGGTCGAACCAGAAAACGGACATGAAGGAGGGGTTTCAGAGAGGTAGGCGAGAAACCAAAGCGGAGGGGGGGGTGTCTGGGGGCCCAATGGTGTGAGCATGTGAGGGAAAATTTGGTAAACCCACGTGTAAAAATGTGGAGGATCCGAAGAAAGAAAAATGAGTGTTACCCTGAGATTTTGTGTTAGGGGTCATTTGGACTTTAACTAAGGGGTTTTTGTGGAGTGTAGGGTGCGGAAACCTGATTGCGGGGGGGTTTCAAAAAGGGAGAGTTAGCAGAGAGATGGGATTAGGGAGAGTAGCCAAGGTTCCATGTTTTGTTTTTGCAAGGGACTATTCATGTATGTATCTTGTATGTAGAGTTTATTTTTCCCGTTTGGGGCCGGCCTGGTCTAGTGGGGCGGATGCAGTGGTGGCGGTGGCATTTGGGATAGGGATTTCTTCATGCTCCCATTTGATTGGTGGATTGATTTGGCTAGCTGGAGCCCGTGGGAGAAAATTTTAAATGGGGAATTGAGGTCGACTGTGGGAGGGAAGGGGGCTGCCATGGGCCTACAGTATTAAAAAAAGAGTATGAATATTATATGTGAAAGAGAAGTGTTTATGAAATGTCTTTAGACAAAAAATGCAGGGAAAATTTTATTTAATGGGGGCCTGCAGCTCTATTGGAAAAGAAAATGCATATTAATAAAGGGGAAAAAGCTTTATGGGAAGATATTTGACAGTGGGCATTGTACAGTGGAGTTATATTCCAATGAATAGCAAATTTTTGATATTTTAAGAAAAAGGGGCTTATGGGAATTGACAAAGATGGCAGTGTGCGGCTTTTTGTGTACCTAGTTGGTTAGTTTTTCTGGTGGGGCCAGTTGCAATTTAAAAGATGGGGAAATGGAAGGAAGCCATCACAGTCGGGTGGGTGTTTGTTTGGTTGCGGCATTGGCAAAAGGGCTTTCGGTAAGATGGGGGAAGCCCGTTTGGAGATGGCGAATTTGACTGAAGGTTGTTGGTTGAGAGATGGTGCAGCTTCAGGGAATTTATGAGTGTGCAACGCGCGGAAGGGGGGGATGGGCTTTTTGGGATTTTGTGGTTTGGTGAGCCCGAAAGGGGTGTTTAAATAACATGTTTTAAAAGGAAAATGGTAGACACTGTGATCGGACTCTAACCCTTGATAAAGAGGTTAGCTGGCGAAACATGTCGGGGGTCGGCTGACGTTTTAAATTTGTGATCTTCACCTGTCTACAAGTGTCCCCCTCTGCAGACGGTGTACAAGGGGGCCTTTTTGTTTGTGTCTATAGATTGGGGACGTTTTCCCCAAAAGTGTTGGTTTGGGACCCTTTATAAAGCTAGTACTTTTAAGTTTTTAAAGGCTTCTTTTGTTTGGGTGGGTTCCCCCGGCTTGATGATAGAAAGGGGTTATTCCCTTTACAAAGAAAAAAAAGGGTTAAATGAGAGGATGGGAAAACGGGGTTTTTTAAATGTGTGTTTGGGGTTTAAAGAGTTAGATAAAATAAATTTTTTCGTTTTTGTATTTAATAGTTAGAGAACTGTGAGTTTATTTTGCCTTGGAAAAAATAGTAAATTAGTGTCAAAGTCTCTTTGTTCTCTTGCGAGATTCCAAAATTTTTGGAGATTATGGATACTTAGTTCAGCCCAAAAACACCACAGGGGGGGCCCCTCATGTTATGGAAAATTACTCCACAGTGTGGGGCCTACATAGTTAAAGGCCCCAATAACCCAGGCTGGGCCCTACATAGTTAGGGCCCCCAATATACACCACAGTAGTGGCCCCCAAATAGTTTGGCCCCTTATTAACACAGTGGGGGGCCCCCAAATGTTCATGGCCCCATTCCCCAGTGAGGGGCCTAATAGTTTTGGCCCCATTAACCCAAAAGTGCGGGGCCCTATATTTTTAGGGCCCAATATTTCACCCGGCGGGGCCCTAATAGTTATGGCCCCCAATATACACCACAGTGGGGCCTTAAATAGTTATGGCCCAATTTTAAACAGGGGCCCCGGGTCATGTTCGGGCCCCCAAATATAACCACAGGCGGGGCCCTAATGATTGGCCCCATTATACACCCTTTTCGGGGGCCCCCTACATAGTTCTGGCTCCAAACACCACAGTGGGGGGGCCCCATAGTTTTTGGCCCCAATATATCCCACAGGGGGGCCCCCTACATAGTTCTTGGCCCCCAAATTTCCCCCCAAAGTGCCGGGCCCAAAATAGTTCTGGCCCCTTTATACACCGTGCAGGGCCCTACTTTGTTCTTGGCCCCCAATATATCCCCAGTGGGGCCCCCTACATAGTTTTGGCCCCAATATATCCCACGTGGGGCCCCTACATATTTATGGCCCCAATTCACCCAGTGTGGGGCAAAAATTTTTTGGGGGCCCAATATAATTTTCAATTAATAATAATCAGAGGGAAAAGGGGGGGTAGTGCCCGATCCCCCTTCCTAAACTGTCCCGCACCTGGACCCCATTCCTCCAGGGCCCCTCCCAAGCGGGAAAAGTTGAGGGCCCCCCTTCCCCTGCAGAGGCATCTGACTTTTCTGGTGTGTTGGGGGATGTAAACAGCTTTCCCAGAGCTGGATAGACACCCCCTGTGGGAAAGTGGGGGACACCCCACAGAAAAGTAGGTTTTGCTGTAGGGATGGGTTCCATCTGCTGTCCTGGCTGCCACTGGGGGGGATGGGCCGTTACCCACCCTTTCGAGGGTTTAAAAAAAGATATTAGCATTGGGAAAGTGGGTAACCCCCTCGCAGCAGGCACCCAAAAAAGTTGGTTCTGTGTGAGAGTTGGGGTGCCTCTTGCTTTCAGGTTTACTTGTTTGGGAGATGTCGCCAGCTTCCTGGATGTGAATAACTTATTAACACCCTGAAATGCAGGGTGATGGCCCTTCCCCCACAAACGGCCCCCCCCCCCCCCCCCCCCCCCCCCCCCCCCCCCCCCCCCCACCCCCCCCCAAAAAAAGACGTGGCCCCATTCCCACGGGTTTTCCCTTTTTTGGCTCTGTTGGGGAGTCACCAGCTTTCCAGGCCTGTTTTTAGGTATTATTCCAGGAAGTTGGGTTTTCCCCCTTTGCTGGATTTTGTTTTTTTTACGGCCCCTTTTGGCGTGGACCCTGCTGTCCTTTAATGGTGATTGACTGGGGGGGTATCGGGGAAAAAATTTTAAAAAAAAAGTTTTTTTTCTGTGTTTTTTTCTTCTTTTCTTGTGATAGTAATAGAGGCATGTGACGACGCTTTAATTTTAGGCTGGGGCTTGGGGGTCAGCCCCGTTTTTTGGCCCCTCAAAAGGTGACCGAACCCTGTCACTTTTCCCGTACCAACAAACCCCCTTTGGTTTGGGAAGAACCAGGTAACCGTCAGAAGAGGACCCTCTGGTGTGAAGTTCCCCTTCCAGGGTGGTTGCCGGACCTTAGCACAAATAGTGATCCGGCTAATCAGTAAAACATAAATTTTTTATTCTTTTCCAAGTTTAAAAGCATACAAAACCCAATCTTCTTGGCGCTATGCAAACATGAATAAATAGTAATAGGATACTTAAGTAATTTGTCGCTTGAGAAAGAGAAGGGTTGTCTCGAAACATCACAGCTAGACGTGCGCTCAGCCCGGTTTCCTGGAATACCCGTGGGGATGGAAAGGGGAACTGGTCTCGGACACTGCAAACTGAACGGCGTTTGCCGCAAAAAATTATTAAGTATTTTTTCTGTTATCATGTTTGCTAACCCAAGAGTTTGGGTTTTGTATGCTTTTAAACTTTGGAAAAAAAAAAAAAAAATTAATGTTTTTTGATTAGCGGATCACTATTTTTGCTTGGTTATGTTGGGTTTTAGGATCCCTAATCTGTGCTAGAATAAGGAACTAAATTAAAATGAAGTGGTACTTTCTATTATAATGGTGCCGGACCTTCTCTTTTTGATAGTTCGGTTGCAACTGTTGGGGTTTTAACCCTTTGGGAGGTTATTTGAAATTAAGGGGTCTCCATATCGTTTTTTTTTTTTGTTTTTTTAAAAAATTTGTTTTTTAGATTTTTTAAAAAGGATAAAAACAGCCAAAGGTTGAGCTGGGTGATATTTTTAGTGTGAAATCAAAGAAATTTTGGGTTTTTCCACCCTAAAAAAAACCGCCGGGGGCCCCCCAGAAGCAGCCCTGATGGTTCCTGGCTCTTTCCGTGCCCCTGGTGTGTTGGGGAATGGGGTAATAGTGACAGGGGTTAATGTCACTTTGTGGAAAAAAAAAATGAAAAAAATTTAATTTTTTTTTTAAAAATTTGTTTTTTTCCACAAATTTTTCATGGTCCAAGGGAAAATAGGACAAAAAACACCCCCCAAACCCGTTGGGAAATTTCTTCTGGTAAAGGCAATACCCATTTGGTCTAAAGGGTTTGGGGCAGTGGTGGTCTCGAAGGGAAGGCGCTATTTTTGGGGGTTTGGGAGTGCCAAATAAGCTGGATTTGGGTTTGGGGGCCCTCATGAGCATTAATAGAGCCCCCAAGTTCCGAAAAGAGGCAATCCCCCCAAAATGACCCCATTTTTGGGAAACCCCCCCCTAGTGAATTAATTAGGGGTTTTATGTGCATTTTGACCAACAGATGAGTTTTTGTGTAAAGGGGAGCGTCAAAAGGGGCTTAAAAGTGGGGTGTGGTGTAAAAATTATCATTACGGTGGTCACCCTTTTTCCGCGTGGGTGCACCCAAAACCCCCAAATGTTTTCCATTTTTTAGGGAAGGGGGGGGAATTTTAGGGGGACAATTTGGGTGTCCTTCCCTTGCTAAATCCTGGTGTGGGGTGTCCCCCAGTTTGTTTTTTTATCCTGTACCGCGCTCTTTTAATGGGGGGGTACTGCCGGGGGTTTAAGGCGCCCCTTGAAATGTAAAGGGGGTATCACAAATACATACTCAGTGGTATAGCCCGCTAAATATGGGCTGAAATGGGGTGTTACAGCTCGAAGTTTATAAAGCGGTCATAGGTGGGGGTCTCATGGGGCGGGACAGTGTTATCCACTAATGAAAAACTCTTTGTATTTGTTCAAAAGCCCCGGGAACGGACAGACATGGCGGTAAATGGTGTGCTGTAGAAAATATCGATCCAAATACGCGGGCCTCGGGCTTTTTCATGGCCCCTATGGGGGAAAATGTTTGTATCACACAGCCCCCATTGGACAAACAATCACAGATTTGGTTTTATCCCCACTAGCTGTGACCCCCATTTACACTTCCCCCCGGGAATCACTCCTCCCCCGGTACAAAACCCAAAGTGACGTCTTTCCACTCTATTAAATAAAGTCCTCTCTAATCTCAAACTAAACCTCCTAAAACAATTTTTGTCACCTGCCGTCTACCAACCAACCCCCCTTATATTTCTGTTTGTGTGTAGTACACCTAACCCTGGGCGCAGACCGCGTCGGGGGGTTATATAGTTTTCCGATTTTTTCACCCCATATATCCAATCCTCCCCGCTCCGCACTGCACCTAAAGAACATTCCCAGAATCCGGCCTTTTCTCTGTGAAAAAAAACTCAAAACTCTATATTTGTCTTAGTAGAAAAGTGAAGAATCGGGCGATACCTTTTAGGGGTAAAGATTATTTGATGTGACTTTCGAGAGAACTACCCCCCTTCTTCAGACAGGTGTTATACAAAAACTTTCTTTTATACACAAAAAGACATGGCCCTTCAAAGGACCCTAGAATTTTTTAAAATAAAAAAATGCAACATAAGAGAGAAGCATTTAAAACAGGTCAAAAATCAACAACGGGAAAAACTTGTGGGGCTGAGGAGGGGCAGTAATTCTGCATCTTATCCTACCCATAGCTGTAATTTTTGGCCGTCACGTTCAACTGTTTGAATAAAGGGGCAGAATTTTTTGCCAATTTTGCAGGTTTCAAAAAAGTAACTCTGCAAAAGTGCTGAGGAATATGTTGCCGCCATATAAATAAAGGTTATTATTATTTTAAAAATTGTTATCATCTCTGCAGCGTCGATGGGGGTCCACCTTCAGATTGACATCTATCAGATCCACAGGGAAAAATATTTAAAAAAAAATCTGTCAGTGAGGCCTGTAGTGTTGATACGGACTCCTGGGGGGGCCACAAAGTCAGGGATTTGTGGCTGGTAATTTTTGGGCGGGGGTCCGTATGGGGTCACCTTTTCGACAACGGGGGTGTATAGGGGAAGGCCTTTCATCAGGGAGGTTTCGGACAAGGCAACGCAAAAAAACTCCCTTCAAAATACTGGCGGAATCGTTATCTGAGGGGGAAACCTCCTCGTGAGCAGCCCTGGAAGATTTGGGGTGCTTTTTTTTTGGGGGTTGTAGAATTACTGTGTGTGTAAAATGTATGTACTTCAACATGTGTAGGTTAAAAAAATATAATGGGGTGTATGTGGTGCTTTTTAAGTGTAAAAAATATTCTGACCGTGGAGGTGTGTTTAGGTCAGACACATGTGGGGCAATTAAATTTTTGTTTAAAAAAAATAAATAAAAAATGAAATAATATAAAAAATAAAATTCAGCAAACGAATGTTAGTAAAAAAAAAAAAACTATGTGTTGTTTGGGGCAAAAAGAGCCTAATGCCCTAAAATTTTGTAAAAAAAAAAAAACAGTAGTATAACAAAGTGTGTTATTTTACAAAAAAAATTACTGGGAAAAAGCGTCGCGAAAAAAACGAGCTGAACTTTTGTCAGTAAAAAAAACCCCCTCATAATGGTTAAAAAAGGAAAATAGTGATTTTTTTTTTTTTAACTTTAACAAAAAACTATTTTCTTAACTATACGGGTCACTACCTCTTGCTTTACCCCAACCCAGAGTCCTTTACAAACACAAAAAAGATTTTGTTCTCAAAAAAAAAAGTGCCCAAAAGGAGCCCGGAGGTGTATGGATATGGTCACTGCCCAGAGTCAGGGAGCGGATGGTGCCCTGTGCCAACAACTGAGCAGGAACGAGATCGGTAAAGACTCAAATCAGCCCCAAGGGGAAAAAAATGAGCGCCCCGAGTATGAAGCTATAGCGCTGGGGGGGGAATTTGGTCAAAGTGGGGTAAAAAAAAAAAAAGCTGATTAGTGAAAAAATGACTCTTAGCAGACAGGAAGGGAGCTCAGCTCGGTGCTGGTTTTCTCTGATGAAGTCATCCAGAAGCCAACGAGGTCAGTCAGCCGGAGGGGGAGCCCCCGGGAAACCCGCCGAAGATCGGAGCGACGAGGGGAAAACCATGCACCCCAAGTAGGCACAGCAACAATGGGCACCCCCTCTGATCACTTTTCCAACCGGAATAGGGGGGCAGAGGGGCTCGTTTCTTTAGATTTTACAAGGCTTTATGGGTGGCCCGGGGTGATGGACCCCAAACACAGCGCTGGGGGGTGGTACACCAACGCCCCCCCCTACTAGTCAGGATGATTGGTGCTGTACAGCCCAATACAGCGATTCTGAAGGGGAGCCAGTTTAATTAAACTGTAAATGGCTGCGATTGGCTGTCCCGATTTGAGCAGCCAATCGCAGTGATCCCCGATGCGGGGGGAGATGCTCTGCTGTCAGGGGCAACCATTTCCCCTGTATTACCGCGTCTTTAGAGTTACAGTCTAGGACGTATGGGTGCGTCCATTTTGGGGAAGTCACATCCCACTAGGACATACTGATACGTCCCATGTCAGGAAGGGGTTAATGGACATGTAAAGAATGGGCTGGTTCAGGCGGCAACGTATAGGAAACCAGTGCCTGGTAATTCTATTCTTCCTGCTGGTAGCTGTCACCCTCGACCTGTTCTGGATCATCTCCTGGTTGGGGAGTTTATATGATCTAGATGGAATTGCAGTCAAGATTCTGAATATGCTAAGGCACAGGTGTCAAACTGCCGGCCCTCCAGTGATGTTGGAAACTAAAACCCATCTGCATTTGTATAATATATAACAGTGGGCATGATGGGAGTTGTAGTTTCCCAACAGCTGGAGGGCCGGCAGTTTGACACCCCTGTGCTAAGGAGAAGAAAAGCCTTGTAGATAGATGACATAGGAGAGGCTATAGGACAAGCTCTCTTGTGACGGCGCTGAATATTGCAGATCAGAAGGGTAAAAGTCATTGAGATCCCAGACATTTTGTCACGCGGCTCAGTAGACAATTTAATAATGTTACCAACATTTCATATAAATACCTCTTCTGAGTATTGATCCGTCCCTCAGATGTATTTTGAGGAATGGGGTTAGATTTACTCCACGTAGACCTTGTACAATAGGCAACATTGTGTGTCCGAGCCTGTAGGGATATGAATGTAACTTCCACTCTCAATCCCACGGTTACCAGCTGGAGGTATAACGTGTTCATACACCAATTGCCAATTTTTTTTTTGTTTCTTTTTACATTATTTTGTAAAAAGCAATTGTGGGGGTTGCCCCCAAACTGAATCGGGAAATTCCTAGAGCAAGTCTAGTTTAACCCGTGTGAAACAAAAATGTGTGGGGGGAAACACTATAGGAGTGGACCAAGGGGAGGTTTATGTGGTTTTAAGCCCCCAAGGGGGGGGATCACAGAAGGCTTCTCTGGATCATCTCAGGGCTCTGGACTCCCCAAAAGATTCAGATCCCCCAAGGACTTAGTCTAACTTGGGTCATTGTACATGTATTTTGTATCATTTTGACACCTTTTTTTGTTGACATATGTAATTTAATGTTTTTGTTTATAGTCTTGCCCCTGTGTATAATACAAAAGGGCTTAATTTTCAGTGTTTTTCTAATTAGAAAAAACTATGTATGAGGGCTTCCCGTGTTACTGGGTTGGTTTCATTAAGACTTATTGAATAGCTTTGAAACACATAAACCCGAAATTTCAAGTTTTTATTTAATTTTTTTAAAATTTGGTCCCAAAAAATTTTGTGATTTTATATCTACCAAAAAAGCTGGGTCTACACTTTCATTTGTGGTTGTAGATCTTCTCTTTTTTCGGGACCGGGTCCTTTCCCTCACCTGCATATCGGATTTTACCAGGGGGGGTGGGGGGCATCAACTTTTTTTGTATTAGAGCTCTAAAGTTGCCCATGATGCCCCTCCAGTCCAGACCAGATCCAGCAATTTCCAAAATGTATCAAAAGCTTTTTCGCATCCCCTCTTAAGGCCTAAGTGTTCCCTGGGACTGATCTGGACCTGATCCTGTCCCAAACCCAAAACCTTTTTTTATGTTTCCTACTGGGCTCTACCCTTTAAAAAGCCTTTTTTTGATGGGCCCACAATGGAGGTAAGACTGTAGCCAGCCGTCCCTATTAATTTTCACTAACATTTTTGGTCTAGTCAATTGTGGATTGGCCCGTAGAGCTTGGGAACAAAGGGCCCTTTCCAGACTTTGGGAGGACTTTTATAAAACATTTTTTCTTCGGGCCGGGTTTTTTAAACCTGGGGTTTTTTTTTTTGAATGTATTATAAAACGCAGAAAGGGGGGACAAATTGTTTTTCCAAATTTTTAAAAATTCTCCCCCTTACCGTTGGGCCGGGCCTTGCCGAAAAAGGTGGTTAATGTTTTTCGGGGCTTTTTCACTTTATATTTAATTGATTATCTTTTTGTCCTTGGGGAATGGAGGAAGGGGTTTAAAATTGAAAGGAAGTCGAGGCCTCGAACCCTGGGTTGATTAAAGTGGAATATAGGCAGATAGAATTTCCTTTAAAATTAATTTATTTTTTTGGGTAAAAGGGAAATTTTGCCTATTTTGGGAAGGGGGAAATTGAAAGGGCAAACCTCCCTTTTGCTGGAAATTTGGGATCTATAAAAAATTTTTTTTTTGCCCCAAAAATCAAAGTCCCAAACCCTGTTTGCCCCTACCATACCTTTGTTTGGGAAAATTGGGGGGATCTGGAAAAATCCCTTTTGGATCCCCCACTTTTCGCCCCGGGATCTAAAGAAGTGGTAAATTACTTTTCAGTGGGTGGGGAAAACATGATTCCCCCCTTAAAATGAACTGTTTCCCAGAATAAAAATGGTCCATACTTCGAGGTGCCGAGCAATATTCCCCCACCAATTTTTGGATCATTTTACAAAAATATTTCATTTTTGCAAACTAGATGGGGAAATTTCCGTGGATCGGGACCCTCGCATTACTATTGTTTTAGGGAGTGACCGAGAACTAGATGAAACCAAAGATAATCTTTCCCTGGCCATACCTTTTGAGCAGAAAAATGTGAGAATTTTCTACCTTCGGGTTTTTCCCCTCTCCAACTGTCCTAAGGCTTTAATTTAAAAGTTTCCCAATATGGGGAGTCCCCAACCGTGATTCCTGGGGAATAGGGGGTGTAAAACCTCGATCTTCCTCTAGTTTATATTTTGTTTAAAATCAACTCCCACAAATCCTGCCTGAGTGGGGTATGTTAAATTTTTAATACCGGAATTTGGGGAAAATTTATTAAATTTCCATTGGGGCCGAAACATTAAACAAATTGCAAATTTTCCACGTATTGAAAAAAAATTTGTTGAAATTAAAAAAAAGGTAAGGGACCCCCCTTTCCCTCATAGAGGGGATTCTTAAATTTTCTGACCCCTTTTTTGCCTTCCCCCCCACAGGTGGTCTTTCCGTAAAAGGACAATATCTGGGCTAGCTTTTTTGATGTCGAGATGCCATTTTTTTATTAGGGGAATTAACCCCCGATGTTAGAGAAATTATCTTTATGTAAAACGGGGAGATAAGGTAAAGCAAATGTAAGATCGGAGGTCTATGCCTACCCCTCGATACCGGGATATGGGGGACACCGTTCCTAGGGGGGGGGAGAGGGGGGATCCCTGGGCGCCGGGGGGCTGCCTCCCGGGGGCGCCGCCCTTTGTCTGCCCCACGGTTATCCCTGGACTCTGCACGTCCGTTGTAAAACAGCTGCTCAGAGTCAGTCAGCAGCTGCAAACACTTAGTGCAGCTGTCAGCACAGGGGGGGGCAGGGCGGGTCGCTTCTCCTTCCTCCCCTGTATGTATAGCGCTATCAGCGCGCTGAAACTACGCACACGTCTCAGGGGCGCGGCTTTCACCGCGCCCCCTGCGACCTCAGTCGGGGTCCCGTCCTCCCAGGAGACCCCCCAAGAGTCCGGCTAAAGGGCAAAGGGGGCAACAGCTAAAGGGGGGAAAACTGGGTAAAGGGGAAAAAAGGACAAACTGATACAGGGGGAAAACTGGCTCAGGGGCAACTAGGGGGTTCCCGGGGGGGGGGGGTGGGGGGGGGGGGGGGAAAAAGGCTACGGGGGGGGGGTGGGGGGGGGGGGAAGGGGGGGGGGGGGGGGGGTGGGGGGGGGGGGGGGAAAACCGGTACGGGGGAAAACTGCTAAGGGGCAACTTTGTAAGGGGCAAAAAGGGGTCGGGGCAACTGGCAAGGGGGAACTATCATGCTGCTGGAGCACTATCTGGTTTTCAGGGGGGTATTACATGGCAAAAGCGGGAACCATCTGGCTACAGGGGCACTATCATGCTGCTGGGGCTACGTCCGGTTACGGGGGGATTCAGCCACAGCGGCAACTATCTGGTGAAAGCATTGGGGGGGAAAAAATTGTTACAGGGGGGGGGGGGAAGCGAAATTTCCACTTCGCCCCGAGAAAAATTTTCCAAAGGAACGGGCCCCGAAGGGGGATCCTCAGTGATACCACGGGCAAGAAGGTAAAAGGTGGGAAAAAACCCCAGTGACAGCCAAAGGAGGCAAATACAAGGGGGCCGGACAGGGGCAGGAAAAACAGCAGTAAGCCAGAGGCAGGAACGCAGGCCGACAGGTAATGGACTTTTGGGAAAAGCAGTTGTCAGCAGGTAATGACAGGAAAAACACAGGTAAAAAGCATGATACAGTGTCAAGGGTCAAACTTACAAGAAAAAAAATGAAGATGCTGGAGCAAGAGCAAAAGTTCCCCCTTGAGCCAGGGTTTTCAAAATCAAGAGGCAGGAAATTGGGGCACTCCCTTTAAATAGCAGAAAACGCCCTGTGCACCCAAGAGGGGACCATAGGGCTCAAACCAGAGCATGAGTGAGAGAGGATCCAGGACAATAATAGGAACTTTAAAACAGTCGCCACAGCAGGGACAGGAGTCAGCACAGGTGAGTACACACTAGCAAACACAGCAGAAGTGTTGGGGAAAACCACAGCAGCAGGGTCACGGCCATGCCTATAGCTTACAACTGGAGCCACGGCATGGACTGTGACAATCGCCAATAATGGGCCAATGCCCATAACCCACTCACGAGAGGAAACCAGTAGGGTCAGGACTGAGACACTAAATAAAATCCCTAAACTGAAACAAGTGGAACTAGAACTGCAATGATCGTGTAGCAATTGGATTGCAGAACATACAGAGAACAAAGAGCATGAATGGTCTGTACTAACCTTCAATTAGCGCTACAGCGGCTTCACTTTCTTCTCTGGCATCATAAGCCTGGGTCAGCATATTAAATCGGAGAACTCAGTGAAAACTCCCTCCCCGAGAGCCCCCGGGTGGGAGGTGGATAACGGTACAGCGTCATAACAGAATTAAAGAAGGGAAAAGAGAGAGTCACCTCTCAGTAAAATAACAGTGAGGGACCGTTACAAGATTCTCTACGTGACATTTACTCACTAGTCCCTTGTCAGAGAATTGCCAAAGATCAAAACCAGAGTCACCTATCAACGCTGCAGGAGCGAGGTGAGCAGCTTCCTCTCCGTGCTTGGTGATTGGGACTGATCGGTGAGGAGCTCATGCTCTTAGGGTATTGTGGTTCCAGAGGAGATCTATCCCCTGATGTCTTAGGTGATGAGAGGTCCAGATTTTTTTCTGCTGCTTGAGGTGTGTTGAAGATGTGGAGAGGACCACTGTCTTGACCATTTTCTTGATACAACCTCAGGATAGGAGGCTACTGAAACCATAGCGGAGAAATCTTCTAAAATCATAGTGGTAGACCCCCGAATAACTACAGGTTCCTGTTTCTGGAACTCGCTGGACCAGTGGCTGTATTAAAGAGTCCAGTCACCGGCATAACCTATCCCATAACGATCCTATACCAGAGACTATTGGTCTCATTGGAGGAGAAAGCCAATTTTTGTGGCTCTTAGGCAATCCATATAGAATTGGTGTGACAGGATTATCTACAGAAAGCGAATAACAGTAGCAGATAATTATTTCAGATAATAGCAAATATTTAGTAAAAGTCTTAAAAATTTAAAACTTCAAATTATTCCAAGTTTGTTACTTGCGGTTTCACAGTGGTCAATGTCCATAATG
>JAODAL010076415.1:0-13634 GCA_025379985.1 Phyllomedusa bahiana | reverse complement strand
TTTTTTTCATTTAAAACTTATTGAGCGTTAAACATTGGCTAATATTCTTTGTTTTATATGTATAAATAACCCATAATAACGGAAAGCCCCTGTAAAAATATGCGCGGGTTGGACTGGACCATTAGTCCAGACCTGCGCACATTAGTAAGAGGGAGACCGTGGTTGCCATCTTTATATCGGCGTTTAGCCTGCTGACATGCGCGGTATAGCCTTTGCATTATTCCGGATGTTTAGTGACCCGGGTACCAGCGCCGAATTTCCGGTCATGCGCGGGTACGGTCGGCAGGACGCCGAGATCATGGTGAGATAAACGAACATGCATCCCTGCCTAGGTGTTGAGCGAGGGTTGTCACTTGGTAATATTGATTTTTTAATGTGATTTGTCACTATGTTTAATCTACCATTGCTGTCTCAAGTTTGTTGTTTGATTAATGACCACTGGAACATAAAATTGGTCTAAACAGCAGGTGGGAGGCCCTTGTATTTTAAAATATTTGTGCTTTTATACATTTGTGATTTTGTGCTGCTTGAGAAAGGCCACAGTTGTAAGTGGCTGAAAACGTTGCATTTTGTACTCCTTATGGAATAAAGAGTTCCTGTTTTAATCCATCTGGTGCTGCCGTTCGCATTCTTCTATTCCTGTCACCAAGCTGTGTCCAGAAGGTCCAGGGACATTGTACAAAGTGTGGAGACCCGACTGGAATGGGGTAAGACTGTTCCTGTTACTAATGACACATCTAGTGAGACTGTTAAACGTACACATGATTTGTGAGGACTTGGCCGGGGGGTCAGAGGTGCCGCCAAAGGCCAGAAGACTCCAGGAAGCAGTTGCCAGACTGTTGGAGCGGGACTGGTCAAGTCTGATGGGCTCAATGTATTGCATGCTGAGTCGTCTATTGAAAATGTTATTTTTGTGAAAAATGCTCTTGCGGGAACAGGGGGGTGCCAGTAGCAGTCAGACGTCTGCGGGCACCTGTGGGAGATGTGAAGGAAACTTTCCCCCCACATGACTGCAGAAGTCGTTAGACAGAGCTAAGAGAGAAGTGCCCAGGGAAAGGTGTCCCTGGACAAAATAGAAGTTAGTGTAGAGAGTGAACTAGCTTATTTGGATATGACAGCTCCAGCAGTGGAGCAAACTAGCACAAGTATGCCCCTAGAGGTTGGGGTTAACAGCGCTTGGAGTGTTGTAGAGGATGTGTATCCTGTGAAAGATAACCAGGAGAAAAGGGTTAACACGATCATTTTCCAGGGGAGCTAAGGTGGTTGCCAGTAGAAAACAAGGTATCCTATGCTTTTCCGGTGGGGAAAAGTCATGAGTATGAATGCCCCGCATTTTGTAAGTAAAGCTCCTGGGTTCCAGATGGTCAATTGGGTCTACTCCTGACCACAGCGCACTGTGTGAACGCGATAGTAACGTGCAAGTTGCAGATGCGCCCCCAGGGGTAGTGGTGGACAACAGCACAAGTAGTGCAGGTAATGTAGGTCCTGGGGTTTGTGTCTATAGCGCAGACCTTAGTACAGCTCAGGATAGTGCCCAGTATGAACTAGCAGCTAGAGCAGAGGAAGAGGTTTGTTCATTCCCTTTAGAGGATA
This sequence comes from Phyllomedusa bahiana, assembly GCA_025379985.1. Classification (NCBI taxonomy): domain Eukaryota; kingdom Metazoa; phylum Chordata; class Amphibia; order Anura; family Hylidae; genus Phyllomedusa; species Phyllomedusa bahiana. The sequence goes on along the minus strand of JAODAL010076415.1, from coordinate 12,041 downwards.
GTGGGTTCGAGTGTTAGTGCAGAAGTTATGGTCCTGGAAGTGATGGACATAAAGAAAAATGTGTTGTCATGTCTTGTGAAACCAAATGTCGTCTCTATTAGCAACCAAGTGTCTTCTCCCACTAGCGTTCAAAGAAGAGGTGAATGTGTTGCAAGAGCTAACCCTGCAAGCTGGTCCCATGCCCAGGGAAAGGCTAGAGACGGAATGTGGGTGCCCTGCTAGTAGGTGTGAAGTAATTGGGGTCCAGGTGATAAACGTATCCCCAAGCAGCACTGGAGACATAGCAGACTCTGAAATAAGGGAAGTAACAGCATGTTGTGAGATGCCGGATAATCCAGTGAAGATTGAGGTAGGTAGTAAGGGAGACCAGGTTCCCTATGGGAGGGAGCAGGTGGATATCCCACAGCAAGGGGGAAAGTGAGGACACTGCTGTGGAAAATGATCAGTACAGACAAGTGTGAAACAGGGTCCTAGGAAAGGGATTCTGTCCTCCCACCCGTGAGGGTCTTAAACCCAGCGTAATGGTAGATAAGTTTTGGGGACAGAGGCTGCACTCAGGGCTATGAGATTGCAATGCAGCGGGGTCTCTAATGTTACAGGCAGGGATATGATAGGCCCATGTTAGAGGAAAGTGAACCTGCTGAAACAGGGAATATAGGTCAAATCATGGGGATTGGTGGCAGTCCCCATGTGATGGTAGGTGAGGTCCAAGGGTCTTGTAGTGGAGGAAAGTCTAGGCCCCAGGGTGGTCCTGCAGATCAGAACCACAAGACAAGAAGATAATCAGTGAAAGAAAAAGGGGTACAAGAATGTTTCAGGATTATGGTGAGTGCCCTGATGGGTCTTTAGTTGGGTACAGTCAGATAGATGGTAGGAAAATGCTGCTACCAGTGGTGGTGGTAGAGATCCCTAGGATTGTCGCTGAGTGGGGACGTTTGTGCCAAGACCTGGCTTTCAGCTCTGTTGGGTTGGGAAAAGGAAAGGAATTGGGACCTGGCTGTTGCCCAATATAGCCGAAGTGAGTGTTGGGAAAACCCGCGGTAGATCGGGGTATGGACTCCCTGGTCTTAGCATCCCGAGGATATAGGGGGAGAGGTTAACCGGGGCAACAGGTAGAAGTTCAGAGGAAACCAGTAGTGTTGATCAGGGCCAGGGATCAGGAAACAAGAGGATAGCAATTTCCCGGTTAGGGGGGGTTGTTGTCTTAGCAACAGGTTACAACATAGGGGGTTAACTGGGATGAGCGACAGGTCACAGGTAGCGGGGAAAAGGGAAAAAGGGTAAGTAGGAGGTTGGTGGATAACTCCTGAACCCACTCTGTGGAAAGTAAATGTGTTCCCTCAAAGTAAACCAGCTGCTGAGTGTCTTGCAAGGATGGTTACCCAGAAGAGGTGCTTTGGGCCTGGAGGAAGGGTTGTTGCAAGGTGAAAAAACTACGGCCTTTTTCAAAGGGGAGGGGTATGTGGCGGTGCGACCTTAGAAGATCGCATTTCTCCGCCACTAGAGGTTCTGCAGCAGCTGGTTCCAAGTATGGGTTACCAAGTTGTGGCCCGTCAGTGAGGAGGGTCTACGTCTGGCAAGGGTAAACAGGAGTTAATTACTCAGGTGGTAATTAGGAGAGTGGGCTAGCTGCTGGTCCAACTGAGAAGTCGTTAAGTAGTCTGGTCTTCAGTGCACAAAGAGGGAAGCGTGGCCAAATCAGTGGAGGACGTGTGCAGGCCTTTGTCCAGGAGAGTATCCTGAATTCTTCCTCCTAGGCTTGAGCGAAGCCAGGCCCAAGGACTATATTGTACAGTGTGAGTACGTGTTTTGTGGGGGCTGGGTAGTAGACCCCGACCACGGCTAGAGAGGGACTCTCTGTACGTTTAGTTAGTGGCTGGACGGCCTGGATTTATTTTTGATTTTATATGTTTTCTGTGTTGGAGAATAAAGCTGGCGGAGACCTGATTTAATGAGGAAACCCGTGTTCGACCCCGCTATTCCGTTTACCAAAGCGGCGATCCCAGAGCGAGAGTGTTCCCCCAGGCCGGGCCAAGATGGCGGCCAAACACGAAGTGAAAGCTTACAAAAAATATAATATATATATATATATATTAATTTATATATTATATTATATATTTATATATATATAAAAACATACAACAGTATCTCACAAAAGCGAGTGCTCACATTTTGTAAATATTGTATTGTATCTTTTCATGGAACAACACTGGTATGACACTTTGATAAAATGTAAAGAAGTCACTGTACAGCTTGTATAACAGTGGGAATTCTTTGTGCCCTCAAAATAACTCAACACATAGCCATCAATGTCTAAACCACTGGCAATAAAAGTGAGTACATCCCTAATTGAAAATGGACAAATTGTGCCCAATATTTTGTGTGGCCATTATTTTCCAGCACTGTCGTAACACTCATGGTCATGGAGTTCACTAGAACTTCACAGGTTGCAACTGGAACCTCTTCCACTCCTCTATGTTGACATCATGGACCTTGCTCTCCTACACCTTTGTTTGAGGATGCCCACAGATGCTCAATAAGTTTTAGATCTGGAGACATGCTTGGCCAATCCAGCACATTTACACATTTCTTTTCTTTATCAAGGCTATGGACAACTTGGAGGTATGTTTCGGGGTCAATATCATGTTGGAATACTGCTCTGTGGCCCAGTTTCTGAAGGGAGGTGATTATGCTTTGCTTCAGCATGTCACAGTTAGAGATGGGTGAATTGATTCTAACGAAGTGGAATTCGTTTAGAATTTCAGGAAAACTTCGATTCTGAACGAAGTCGAAGTTTGGGGTAATTTGCGGGAACGAAGTGTGTTTTAATTGATTTATTAAATGGCTGCGAGCACAATGGCGTTACATGGGGCAAAGACGTCTGGGAGGAAGAAGGGCGTAGCCTATATGACATGTGCAGAGTTTAAGCCAATCAGAGACCGGCGGAATTCTGTGATGTCACTGCACTATATAAGTCTGGTCGTGATGCTGGGAGCTCATACCACTCTCACTGTACTGAATAGGGAATGTGCTGCCGTGGCTGCTTATGATATCTCATGCTAAAAAACCCACTTTTAAACAGCGATTTTTGGGGGGGGCCCCCAGCTTGTCCAGAGACTGTTTCCCTTTTACGTTCTAATTCTGTTTTTTGTGGGGTTTATTGGAAGCCCGTGTGGCCCCGGGGGCAGCTGAATTTCATTTTAAGGGCTATCTCCCTCGGGTTTTCCCAGCAAAAGAATAAAAAAGGGTTATCAAAAAGCCTGTTCTGTTGTTTTCATTTAAAAAACATTTTTTTTTAAAATTTCCAAAAACCACTTAAATTTTTGGTTTTGCTCTTTTTTTTTTCGAAATTTTAGACCCCGGGGGTTTAATTAAGCGTTTTTTCTGCTTTTTGGGCACTAAATAAAATTGTTTTTTTTCACCTCCAAAAAAGAAATTTTGCCTGTAGCGAATTAAAAACTAAAGGAAAAATTAAAAGTTTTTCTGTTTTTTGTACCGAAAATACACGCCTTTTTTAACACGCCAAAAAACTGGTAATTTTTGGTTTTTTCATTTCTTTTGCGCAATTTAGACCCGGGGGGGTTAAATTTAAGCTTTGTATTGCCTGTTGTGGTCGCAAAAAGAAATTTCTTTTTCACCCAAAAGAAAAAATTTTTTGCCTGTGGGCATTATTCAAAACCAAAGGGTTTAAAATTAAAATTTTTTCTGTTTTTTGTACCGTAAAATACACGCCTTTTTAAAACCCGGGCCTACAAAGCGGGGAAATTTTTTTTTTGCTCATTCTTTTGCGCAATTTAGATCCAGGGGAAAAATTAAACGTTGTTCTGTGTTGTGGTCACTAAAAAAGTTCTTTTTCCCCGAAAATTTAAGCAATTTTCCCTGTGGGGCATAATTTCATACCCGGAAGGGTTAATTAACCCTTTTTGTTTTTTGCTTTTATATTCATTTAAAAAACACAGTTTTTTTAAAAAGGGACATACAAGAAAATTTTTTTCCCGGGCCATTTGTGGAGCGAAATTTTATATAAAAGGGTTACCCAAGCTTTTACTGGTTCATTTTGGGGTTTAAATTTCGGGTGTGTATTTATCATTTTTGATATCTTCAAATTTTAAAAAGTGTTTTGTACATTTTAGAAAACCCCAAATATGTCAGAAGAGAAAGGTTTGGGAGGGCTATTTACTGCGAGTGGAAATGGGACAAACATTCCTGGAGCAGGCCCCGGGGGCAGCACGCAAGGGGGTCGCAGAAAGGGGGCACCGGGGGAGGCCAAAAATGCCGCTGTCATCTAATGCTGTGTGTTGTTTTCCCGCAACCCCAAAGGTTTTTTGTTTGGGGTTGGGCTAGGTCATCCCCTTCCCCCCAGAGACATCTGACAACCCCAGCAAGGGCGGTGAGAACGGGCAGACACAAACCCCTTTGTTGCATGGCCCCGGGGTGGGGTCAGCGGCCCTCCCCGTCCTCAAACCCCCTTCTGTCCCTTTCCGGGTTCCCCAGCCCGAGTTTTAAATATGTGGTCTGGGCTCAGCGCCATATTAGCGAGGGGATGAAAAATTTGAGGAGGGCAGTCAGGGAGCTACTTGGCAGCGGGGAAAAAATGGGGGCCAAATATCCCCTGGGTTCTTTAAGTTGGCGGCAAAATATTTGATGTGGAGGTGGGCCAAAGGTAGGTCATTTTTGTGAGGGGGTCAGCCTTGCATAAATAAAAAACCCGGGGTTTAGGGAAAAAGCAGTGGACGATGAAACACAAAAGATGTTTATGTTTGCCCAACCGCCTTGGGGCCGGGGGTGAGGCAGGGCTTCTTTATGTCAGGTGGGGAAGAAGGGGGTAGCTTTCCATAGGGGAGCGGGCAGCCAAACCCGTGGGTTGTGTGGCCGTTTGGGGTCAGCAAGGTTTTGCGCAAATGTGAGGTCGGGAGCAAAACGGCCCCGGGGTAAAAAAATCGCTTGCAGGTCCAAGGGAAATAGGGCACAGGGGTCTCGCGAGGGGGAGCCCGGGGGTTGTAGACACTCAGTGTGGGGATGCCCCTTGGCCGGGTTTTAAAAACAGATACTCGGCGGTTTGTGGGGTTCTTTGCTAAGAACCCCCGGGGGAGTTTAATATGGGTTTTATGTAGAATCTATAGGGAGAAAATGAAGCGTGGGGCCCGGGGGCTACGTTGGCACCAAAAGCCCCGCGGGCAACACATGCAGCGGGCACCAAACCGGGGGGTTTGGGGAAACGTGGCTCAGTGTGTTGGGGGTCCAATTTTCCCCGCAGCAAAAGCGCCCGCAGCGCCCGTGGCCGCATTTCCATTGCAGCCGTCAAGGGGGTCCCCAAAACCCCTGAAAAAGGGGGGCTGTTTTTTTCTTTCCTTTATCTCCTTTGGGCCAAAATGTTCTGCTCCTCGCTATCATGGGCCAGCCCGTCGTTCAACGAAAGGGGGATGAAAAGAGAAACAGTATGCGTTCCCCAAACCCCTCCTAAGGTGCGAAAGTGACGTTCTCCCTTTTCTAAGTTGTTTGGACTCAGTTCCCCCCCTTTCAAATGGGGGAATCTGCACCGTTCGGGGAACTAATTTGGGTTGTGCCGAGCCCCAGTTTGGGGAGTTCCAACGTAATTTCTTTTCCCAAAAAGGCCCGTAACCCCGCACTTTTTTAAATATGTTTGAAAAGATGGTGGGAGTCCCTTTGGGTTTTTGTTTTGGTTCCCAAGGGGCACGGAACAGTGCGGACCAATTTTTTTAGCTGTAACTCGTTTAGGGCCAGTACCCCCTCCTTTTTCGGGGCCCTTTGGGGGGGAAAGTGCTTTTTGCCCCGGCACAACAACAAATTGGACAAGGGGACGTGGTTTCCCCCTCCAGGGTTTTCAAACCGCCCGGGTCCCGCACCCAAAGGGCCTCCCCTCCTTTTCCCCAAACCCCACCATCTCAGGGCCCCCACAAGGGACTGCTCCACATACCACATGTGTAGGACGCGGGGTTTTAAGCGTTCTACACCTGGCTTGCCCCGGGGAACGAAGTCACACAGGGGGGAAATGCTCCGCGTCATGCAGCAAGGGAAAACGATGTGTGGCTTTCGGGCCCGCCAACCCGCAATTTGGAACCATTTGGGGACGGGGAAAAGGGGGGAAACAATTTGGGGTTTTCCCCGCTGACGGGGGAAGGGAAAGGTCCAAAGTTTCCCTGCCCTGGCGATAAAGTTCAATTTTGGGGGTTTTGGGAAAAGGTTCCCGAAGATTCTGAAAAAAGGCCCGGGAAAAAAATCATGACTTCATTCTTTCCCACAAGCCGGGAAAACCCCCCCGAGTTTTCGCGGGCCCGAACGGCCCCCCCACAACACAACCCGATATGTGATGTTTTTTACCCCTTTGGAAATTTCCCGCCCGCCCCCATGTTGGACCCGGAATGTATGAACAGAGAAAAGGGCCCTTTAAAGTTTTTTTTATGACCAGGGGACAGGGAGTTACTCCCCCTGGTAAATTTGATGTCAGCCAGTGGGGGAAATCCCTTGGGGGGGCCCAACCCGCCATTTGTTTTAGGCCTTTGAGGGGGAGTTTATTTGTCAGTCGCCAGGGGAAAATGGGATGAAAAAAGTTCATTCCCCCCTGCTTTTATGTCCCGGAACAGATGCTGAAAAAACTTTCTGGGCAGGGGAACTGGGGACGTGGTGGGTAATCTCGCGGCCACATGAGTCCGGTGGGGGGCTGAACTGGGGGGGAGGGGAGGGGGGGCATTGGAGCAGAAGCATTGTCTGGTTTAAATGAGGGGGATTTTATACCCCGGTGACAAGGAGGAGGAGCAGGAGCAGTGGAGGAAGTAGATGGAGATTGGGGGGAAGAGAGGCAGATGACCCCCAAGCCACCCTTGGGAGTATAAAGTGGAGAGGGGCCCCGGGGTCAAATTTTGCGATGGCCCGCAGCATGCTAATTTCCCTGGCTAGTGACAGCCGAATAGTCACCATTCGGCAGGGGGATGACTTCTGGCTCTCCACCTATTGGCCCCTCGTAGGTCCAATGGGAGCCTATTTCCCCAAGCTGTGAGGGGGGAGGGGTCAAACTCAAATACTATAGGGAAACCCTCCGGTAGTCAGTTGGCCCCCTGCTTTTGTGCGCCATCGTCCCCCCTTGAAAAGGTCTGACGGGGGGTTCTTCAGCGCTCACTTACTACTGCCGCGGCTGCTGGGGGAAGGTGGGGGGTAGGAGCTGTACCAGCTCCATCAGCAGCAACCTAAGTCTGGAGTCATGATGAGCAGCTTCCTTCACCCGCCTAGTGAGGAGGGCCAGTCGCCAGCAGCGCAGCAGGACCTGGAGCAAGACCCTGAAACCAACAGGTGGTGGCCTACTTGGACAGCACTCTGCCACCCAGTTAGAAGAAACCGCTGGACTATGGGCAGCCAAACTGGATGTGTGCCCCAATTGCCGAGTTTTGCAGTGGAGAAGCTGTCCTTCCCCGGGCCCGTAGTGTGGATCAGAGTGGGTGTTCAGTGCGGGCGGGGGCCATCGTTACCCAAGGAGAACCGCTTGTCCACGGGAAATGTGGAAAGACTGACCCTTTTTCAAGATGAATCAGGGTGGATGTCCAGGATTTCCACATCATGCCTTAAGGTCAGACTAATCAGCCCTGACGCTACCAAACTGTGAGAAATGGTCTGGGTTCAAACTACCCGCCTCAGCCCCTATTCTGATGCCGCCACCCCTGGGTGCCAAACATCTGTGCCGTTTTCTCCATCTGCCTACCCCCATCTTTACAGGGACTGGTATTGCCACCACCTCCACACTTGTATTGTGCCACTTATGACCTCATGCTGCTGGTTGCTGGTTTCCGTGACATCCCACTGTGTCATTGTGCCACTTTTGACCTCATTGGCTGTTTCTCCCGTCCCCTCCTCTTGTCATTGTGTACTCGTGGCCTCTACTTTTTTGACACCCCCCAGAATTTTGTCATTGTCCCACTGTTGCCCTCATGGTGTGTGGCTACTTCCGTGATCCACATGAGTATTGTCCCACTCTGGGGCCCCTTACCCCCGTTTTTCCCACCTCCAAAATTTTCATTTCCCACTCTTGCCCTCATGCTGCTGCTCCGTGACCTCCTCTGTCATTGTCCACTCTGTGGCCCTATCTTTTTTTGCCCCCTCCAGGATGTATTGTGCCCATGTTCCCTCTGCTACGCTGTGGTGCTCCCGTGACCCACATGTGTCTTGGCACTCTTGCCCTCATGCTGCGTGGCTATCCCGCACCTCCACACTTGTCATGAGTTGCCCGAGCCCTCAGTTTTTTTTTTTCCAGCTTTGCTGCCTGGGGCTTTATGGTCTTCCCCATGGTTTTTTGGTAGTTTTGCCCTTTAAGTGCCAAAGGGAAATTTTTTAGTGAAGCGTTCTAAGAGCGCGGGAGATAGGTGTCATACTAAAAAAAAAAACATTTTTTGAGACAAACCAAGTCCTTGTTTTTTAACATGGCAAAACGTTCTAAGCACCCGCAGGCTCTGTGGCTGGAAATAGGTTGTCCCGAATATTTGGACGAAACAAATTTTGTCGGAAATTCGGAAAGTCGAATTTATGGAATTCGCCCAAACTCTAGTCACAGCATGTTGGGATTCATGGTTCCCTAATGAAGTAGCTTCCCAACAGTAGCAGTATGGAGCCCCAAAATGACATCCCCCACCGTTGACTTATGCAAGAACCCCTTGTTTTTTTACTCCTCAACTGGTTTCCCCTACACAGTTGACACCATCAAACCAAAAAAGTTTATCTTGGTCTATAAGAACAAACATAGTTTCAGTAATCCCTGTCTCAGTCGTTTTTTCGAAACTTTTTGGGGGGTTTTTTTGTGTATCTTTAGTTCCCTTTTGGGGCGACAGTCATGCAGACCAATTTAATATAGTTTGCGGCTTATGCTTTGAACACTGACAGGCTGACTCCCCCGCTGTAACTCTGCGCAATGATGGGAAAGTTTATACAACTATTTTTAAAAGTCAGTCCCCGTTTTTGCATGAAAAATTGCATTTAGTTTTTGGTCAACTGGTAGACGTTCAGAATGGATCTGTTGATAAAACCCGCATGGTTTTCCCCCTGTTGTGCTCAGTTTCAGAGGTTGGTATCTTTATAAAATAAGTATCTTTTAAAAAGAGCAAAATTTTTTTTTATCGTCTCCGAGGTTTTTTGGGGGTGAGTGCATGTTGAATTTCCAGTAACCAGTATGAGATAGTGTGAGAGCAATAATCAGGAGATTAGCTAGGCAATTTTAACTGAGGCATATGCCCCAAACCAACAATATGCCTGCAACGCAGATTTCCATTCCTTTGCAACACCATAGGCCCGCAGCATGGTGTTGCTTTCAATTTTATACACATCACCTGGATTCTCAGACACTTAAAGGCTACCAAAGAGGAGGGAGTGACAGCTCCCTGCCCCACGGATTACTCTGATGAATCACATTGTAATCACACTGCTTACCTGGTTTGATGACGTCACACCACCTGTACGGGAACACAGAGAGAGGCGAGTGCTTTGTCAGGGAATTATTTTTAATCAGGGCCTATAGACCCACCTACATACTATGGAGCCCTAAATACCTATACCCTTTATACCTACCTACATACTTGAGGGCTCTATAAAACTACCAATCTACTGGAGGAACACATATACCTATCTACCTACTGGGGGACCCTATATAACTACCAACCTACTGGGGGGACATACATATATATATCTACATACTCAGGGTCCTATAAAACTACCAATTTACTGAGAGACATATATACCTACCTACATTCTGGGGGGCCGTATGTAACTACCAACCTACTGGGGAACCTGTATACCTACAAACCTACCTGGGGGTCCTATACACCTACCAACCTACTATGGGACCTTTATACCTACTGTCAGAGAAAATTTAGGGTAAAGTGATTTCTCTATTGTTCACTAAATTGTATATGTTCATATTTCTAAGACTTAGAAGACTTAGGAATTTGTTTTCTGTCCTCAATGCTTAGCCTTGATGTAGTTATAGAGATAATAAACATTTCTTAGTTCTTCAGTCTTTAATTAAATTGTTCATAAATTCCAACAAACAGAAAAAGGATTTGCTTATGGTTTATCTAAAGTTATTCTTCCATTGGTTGTTTTTTGTCCTTCCAATTTCTAGTCACTGATACACATTTGCTTATTTATATATATTATTATATATATATATATATATTAAATATATATATATATATTATATATTTACATAAATTTCCAGAATCCTCTGGGCCCATCAAGAAAGTCCTAAGATTCTTTGTACCCCCAATAAGATGAAACCTGTTTGTTTTCCTAGCATAGCATTTGATAATCATAATAAGTATTAGATAAGCAGTTTGTTTTTCTCGTTTTAATTAAAACATTATTAACGTCTGATTTAGTAGGTGATATGCTTCAAATTATTTATTAGTAAAGCAAAACAAAGATAATGTAAAGGTTACTTTTTGCGTAGGAAAGTATGCTGATTAGAAGTAACCAATTGTTAGGTATTATGATTAAGCTAACCAATTGTATTGCAGATTGTAGTAAAAAATGTGAAGTGATGATGATGTTAATGTTGCCATACCTCCAGATAAACCTGTATAAAAACTTGTATGTATTAACCAAAATAAAGAATTTTGCTTCTGATATCAACTTGATGTCAGCTGCCAATCTTTCCTGACATATGTGCATATCTCTATTCTTCTATTAATTTGGAAACCACACAAGGACTAAGTCTTGGTTTTATAGCAGCAATACTACCTACCTATCCACATACTGGGAAAACCTATGTAACTACCGAATCAATCTATTTACCTACCAGGGGGCCCTATATAACTCCCTATATAACTCCCTAGCTACTGAAAGTGGCTGTATACCTACCTACAGGGGGCCCTGTGTATCTACTTTCCTACTGGGGGACTTGTATAACTATCTACTTATCTAATGTCCTATATAACTACCTAATTACTTTATTTTAATTTTTTTGGGCAAGGGCTATATATTTCCTACTGTGGGGACATTTATATCTACCTTGCTACTGTGTGGGCTATTTAAACCAAAAGGGGATATATACTTTAATGTACTAAGGGGGCTTACCCCTATTAAAAGGGCCCTATTACTATTTTAAATGTACCTCCCCACTAAGGTTGTTATATCCCTACTACTGGGATATTATATACAAACCTGTGGGGACTAGCGGTACAGAGGCAGGCAAAGCAGGTAGGTTGAAAAAAAAATATAGGGTTTTATTTTCACGGCAAAAAACGCAGTAATAACAAAAATCTATGGCAGCAGGCTTATTCAGCCCTTAACCGAAGCAAATCAAAGGGAGAGTCCAGCTCAAAAAAAATCAAAAATGTACTCCAGTGTGGGTGGTGACTTCCCTTTTTTAGGAGACCCAAGGCTGTTTAGGGGTCCTGAGATCTCTCCTGTCAGCACTCTTGGAGACCAGGCTTCCCAAAAACTATTTAGCATTAGTTAACTCTTCCCCTGGTCTCTTCCTGACGGCTTTAAAGGCCCAGGGGTACGGTAAAAAGGGGCGGAGGGGGTGAACGGCCCCCCACTCACGTACAGGTTCAGAAAAAGAGCCCCAAAAAAGCTGCACAGCAGCTATGCTAAAATACCAGCCCACGTAACCTATGGTTACCCATTTATTGTTTTTCCCCCCCAAAAATCCCGGGTTCTTGGGGGGCCCCACAGTGCTTCTCTTGTGCCTTCGTGTTGTGAAAGACGGCTGTCTATGGATCGGCCTCCTGACATCCTGGAAATTTCCCCTTTGTTTGCAGCTAATTGGGACTACCTTCCCCACTATTTTCCTGAGTTGCTTTAAAATCCCCCCTCTGCCAAGGCCAGGGGACTGGGCCTTTTAACCCACCAAACGTGGAGCTTGAAGGCGTCAGCATTTATATGGTTTCCCCGCCCCGGTTTACACAAATTTAAAAACCTGCAGTGCCCCGGAAACCTCTTGTAACCCCTTTCTTTTGCCCTTGTTTCGTAATCACTGTAAGGGGCATGATCTGTCAAACCCGAATTTTCTCCCCGCAGATAGTACCCAAAAAAAAGAC
>JAODAL010076414.1:0-13634 GCA_025379985.1 Phyllomedusa bahiana | reverse complement strand
CACAGAAAACATGACCCAAAAAACCATTGAAAATTTGGGGAAAAACTTTTAAGAAAAAGTGAGTAAAGGGAAAAATGCGGTTTTTGGGCTTTAAAACCCTTTGCTGTCTTTTACATTCCCTCCCCGAAAAACCAAAAAATGACCTGTTGGGAAAAAGAAAAAAATTGAAAGTAAAAAAATGTCATTTTAAAAAAAAGTTTTAAAAGAGGAAACTATTTTCTTTTTTGAAGGGGAAATTTGAAGTAGAGCGGAAACCCTAATGGGGTGCCCCGGGAAAATTGGGGCCACAACACATCAGAAAATCCAGGGCCCCTGTTTTCTTTTAAAAATTAAAAGTAAACGATCAATTTTCTGGGGAAACCGGTGCGTTTGTCTGTAATGACTCCCCCCAGCTGGCTGAAGGTCCGCTCAATATGACGTGGCCTGGGCAGGACAAACCTCTATGGCGTGGCGAGCGGGGCTGGGGCCTTTTCGCCCCATTTTTGGATACCCAGAATTTTTGGGGGTTCCGGAAACCCTTTACAAAAACATCGGTGTTGAGACGCAGATAGTGGGTGCACCATGATTTAAAAGTTTGGTCTCTGTGTTTTGGTTGGGGTCCCCCTGCATTGCATGCTTTGGGTGAGGTGGTAAATAAGTTGCCAAAAGGTCCCCCCATTGGGTTTCTGCCACCTTCCCTTGCTGCTGCTGCTGCTACGGCTACTTGGCACCTCCCGCTGCCACGTCGCTGATGTTTTTTCCACCTGTTTTTTGGGGGAAAAGGGAAGCAGACGCAACAGAGGGTTCTCCAGTTGTCAATCAGAAAGGTCCCCATTTCCTGAAATTTTTAACTCCCCTTTTTGGGGTGGGGGAAGGAAAGTGTTTGAGTTTTTTTTTTGTATGGGATCCGGGAGGGGGGCCCCCCCAGAAAACTGTTTTTCATTTAGGGCCCCTTAATGCGGGATCATGTTGGAGGAAATGGACACCCAAAGCATTCATGTGAGAATGGAGCTTGATTTCCCAACCTCTGGGTCGGGGGGCACTAGCAAATGTCACGGGGGGGCCCTGCGCCCCCGCCCGGGTCGGGGGCCAAAAAACCCTTTGGGTCCCCGCACAAAGCGGAACCCCCCCCCCCCCAAAGTTGGGCGGTGGGAAAGTTTAACCCCGGCCCGGCCCGGGGCCTTTCCTTACTTTTTCCGGGGGCCGCGCTCCTGCCCTCTGCTCCAGCCCCCCGGGGGGCCCCGTTCCCGACATTTTAAGGCGCACACCCGCCGGCTCTGTAAAATTTTTAAAGGGCCCAGTGCCGGAAATTTGGGGCTATTGCCGGCACTCCCCTTTTTTTAAGGGCCTCCCCCCCTTCCGGGGGCCTTTTGGCCGGTTTTTAAAAGTGCCTTTTAGCCTACTGAGAAAGCGTTCCAAACCTTGTTCTGACTTCCCGTTTTTCCCGGGCCCATTAGCTTCCGTTCCTCGCCCCACGCATCTTGCCCCTGTCCTGCCCTACTGCCTTTCATGCCCAAAAACGGAAACCTTTTGCCCCCTCCCCGACCTTCTGCCTTTTCCCCGGCTCGAGCCTGCTTGATGATTCTGCCCCAAACGCTATATTTTGGGTTTCCCACCGAAAGGGCAAGTCACGTCAGGGGAAAGGGGACCTGGTACACTCCCGCTGCAGCAAGTCCAGATCCGTTCCCTGGCGTGGCTTACGCCAGCTTTGCGGCGGGTCCAGTGGATCCACTTCTACCCCCCGGGGGTTAGTGACAGTAAATCCCCCAAATGCCTCTGCCGTCTGACGTTTGACCTCACCGCCATTGTGGCCCAGAGTCGAAAACAGATGGGCTCAGCATCCCCCAGAAAATCAGCCATCTCTCCGCCATGATGCGGGCAGTTCCGGGCCGCCCAGCAGCACCCAACCCACTCCCGTGGCCCCCGTTTGCCCCCCCGGTTTCCCGGGGCTCCGCCCGCGGGTCCAGGCCCGGGTCTATCTTTTGCCGCCCAATTTCGATGGGGACCCCAAAGGCCTGCGGGGGCTTTTAAACCCAATGTTTCCCGCATATCGAATTAAGGGGCAACCAATTTCCTACCGAAGGGCCCTAAGGGGCATTCGTGCTCAGCCTTCTCCCCGGGGAAACCCCTTGGCCTGGGCTACCCCCCCTTGGGACGGGGCCCGATCCGGGCCCACACCCAAAACCTTTTGGCTACCTTCCTACCGATTTTAGGAGTGTATTCGGAACCCCCCCGGGGCTTCATCTCCCGAGACCCCCCTTGCTAAGCCGGCCCCAAAGGGGGATTTTTCCCGTGGGCGACTATGCCTTTCGTTTCCGCACTTGGTTTCCCGGGAAAGGGAAGGGGGTTTGGGAAATTGAAGCCCCTTGACGGCCCCCCTTAAAGGGAAGGGGCCCTTTACCCCCCCGGGTTTCAAGGAGGGCCCCAATTGCCCGGGGGATCTCCTGTCTTCCTTGAGTGCCTTATCTCCCGGGGCCCCCTGGGGATTACACCCGGGTTTTTCGGAACGCCAGGAGGAATTTCCAGAGGAACGGGAACGGGCTAGACCCCGCCGCCCTCCCTGTCTGGCCCAGTCTTTAAAAGGCCCCCTCAGTTCCCCTCTTCCCCGCCGCCGGGGAAAACCCATAGAAGTGGTTTTAAAAGCCCACCTGTCTAAAAGGGGAAGCTAACCAGAAAAATTTTGAGGGAAATCTTTGTCTGTACTGGGCAGTGCAGACCTTTTTTCCGCAGATCCTGCTCACTGCCCCTCACGCCCCGGGAAAAACGGCCCCACCAAAGGGCCCGTGGGCAGGGTCCCTGGGTTGAGACCCAACCCCTCCCCCTCCCCTGCCAGGGGGGTATCGCCACGGGGCCGGGTTTCCCAGTTTACCCCAACTGTTTTTCCGGGCCCTCGGGGTCTGCTGGAAATTTTGGACGCTCCCCGGGGTGCCCGCATAAGCTCCCTGTGACCGCCTGGAAAAACCCCCTACCCCATCTCCTCGTCATGGTGAGATTTCTAAAGGATCCAATTCGGTTCCGGATTTGAGCCTCTGGTCCTAAATGGGGGGTACTGCAAAAGGGAGAGACTTGCGTTTCTACGTATCCCCGGGTCCTCCTCGTCCATTCCCCTTGGGTCTCCCGGGGTTGCAACGCCTTTCCCCCGTGCTCGGGGAAACGGGCGAAGCCCG
Source organism: Phyllomedusa bahiana (assembly GCA_025379985.1). Classification (NCBI taxonomy): domain Eukaryota; kingdom Metazoa; phylum Chordata; class Amphibia; order Anura; family Hylidae; genus Phyllomedusa; species Phyllomedusa bahiana. Next base: position 10,488 of record JAODAL010076414.1, on the reverse strand, counting down.
GGTTTTGGGGGTTTTCGGAGGGGGTCGGGCCCTCGCGGGTTTGGTGGCACCTCGCCCGGTGCTTCCCGCTTTCCTGGGCCCGGTCTAAGCCTTGGGGGGCCTTCCCCGCCCCATACCAAGCCTTCGCAGACGCCCTTCTAGAAAGCAAGCTGAGACTTGCCACCCCATCGCCCATATGATTTGCCCCAATTGTCTGGTGCCCGGGACTCTCCTCCACGTGGCAGGGTTTAACCCCCTTTTGGTTTCCTGAGACCTTGGCTAAAGTTCCCACATTTTAAACCCAAAGGGGAAACTCCGAAGGGGGGTTTTTCCGCAAGTCCTCCTATCCAGCGGAGCCGGGTTCTTTTTCGTGGTAAGAAAGGGCGGGTTTCTCTAAATCCTTGCATTTTGACTATTTGAGGCCTCAAAAAGACACGGTAAAGAAACCCCTATCCTCTTTCCCCTGAAACACGGAGCTTTTTGACCGGCTACGAGGTTTTCCAAAATCTTTCTAAAATTGGGGCCCGCGAGGGGGCCCATAACCTCAAAAGGATAGGGAAGGGCGTGAAAGGAAGACCGCTTTTTTAACAACCCCCAGGGGGACTTCGAGTATCTGGGCCCGGCCCCTTCCCGGGCCCCTTTCAATGCCCCGGGGCCCTCTTCCAAGAATTCGTTAAGACATCTTCCCGGGGCCCCCCTGTACACGTGCGTGGTTGTGTATCTAGCGACATTTTTGGTGTTCCCCCGACCTTGATCCCATCAATTTCCCCGTACAAAAAAAATCCTCAGACGTCTAAGGGGCCAAAACCCCCTTTATGCCAAAAATTTAGAAATCCTGTTTTTATCAGCAGGGGTCCACCCTTCCCTTTGGCTACATCATTTCCGGGGCAAGGGCCTGCAGAGGACCCCACAAGTTGTCCGCCCTTTCCTTAAATGGCCGCGCCCCGTGGGTTCCGTGCCAAAACAAAAGGGTTCCTGGGGTTCGCCAACTTTTTATAGGCATTTATTTTCCACATTTCTCCTCGCTGGCATCTCCCCTAGTGGCTTTGACCCCAAAAAGAACCCCCAATCCAAAGGGGTTTTGGCCCCCCAGCGCAGAGGAAACCTTCTCTAAGTTAAAAATTGGGCCCTTTGCCTCTGCGCCCGGTACTCTCCCCGGGCCCGATACGGGAAAAACCATTTTTTTTCCTTTGAAGTCGACGCCCCTCGGGGGGGGCCCGGGCCGGGACTTCCCAGAAAGGACCCCAAAAACCAAAAACCCTTTACTTTGGGGGGTTTTTTTCTAAAAATTTTTCCTCTGCTTTAAAAAAATTTCTTATCGGCGACCGGGAATTTTTGGCCATCAGCTGGCAAATGGGGAAAAATGGCGGTATCTTTTTGGAGGGGGCTCGTTTTACCCAGTCAGATTTATACCCACCCTAAAAACCTTTTATACTTCAGGAAAAGGCTCAACGCTTTAAAACCCGTCAGGCTCGTTGGTCTCTCTTTTTTTTTCCCGGTTTAATTTTTTCATTCATTTTGCCCCGCGGAAAGAAATGTCAAGGCCCAAAAACCTCTCCCGGGGCTTTGGGTTTTGATGGGGGCGAGTCCCCCCCCCGGCACATTATTTCTCCAGAACGGGTTTTATCTCTGGGCGCACCCGGGGACCTACAACGCATTCCCCCCGGGGAAAACTTAAAGTTCGTCCAGCTTCCGGAAAAAAATTATTGGGCTTGGGGGTCATTGCCCCTTTTTTGGGGGGTCCCCCCAGGATGCAGAAAAAGGGGCCTGTTTCCCCTTTAACTCTCGGGGTTTTACTTGGGGGCCCGGGGCCCAGCCCGGATGTTCGGAGTTTGTGGAGTCCTGCGCTTCCTTTGGTGGCCCGGAAAAGTCTCCTCGTCTCCAAAAACGGGGGAGGGCCCGCTCCTTCCCTACCTAACCTAGCTGTCCCTTGGACCCATGTGGGGCCCTTGGGGTTTTATCAAGGATCTCCCCCTTCTTTGGCAAAAACCGTGATTTGGGGTGGTGACAGGGCCGGTTTTCAAAAAAGTCCCACTTCACCCCCTTTCCGGGGCCCGCCCCCAGCCCCGCGGGCCCGCCAGTTTTTTTTTCTACATATTTTTTCGGCCCGCATGGGTTCCCCGGCACAATTAGTGTCGGGCCGGGGGATTTTAATTTGTCTCCAGATTCTGGCGCTCCTCTTTCAACCAAATGCAAAAAGAAAAAGGGCTTTTCTTCAGCCCCACCACCCCCGTCCAATGGGGAGGGAAGAAGTAAACCAACCCTAGGGGTTTCTACCTGCGCCACTTTGTCTCCGCCGCCAGGATGATTGGGGCCAGCCTTTACCCCGGGCCGATTTTCCCCATAACTCCCAATTTGGGCTCGGAGTCGCCAAAAAGGCTCCTTTCTTCATTGCCAAGGGGGACATCCCTGCCCCCCTCTCCCCCTTTTTTTTTTGCCCTCCCAGGGCCCTGGGGTGTGCAGGACTTTGGGCCAGGACCTGAAGCTTTTGGAAGCAGAAAAGCACCAATCCCTTTCTCCAGGGTTCCCCCCGCACCAAGGGCCCCAAGCCGAAAAAAGCGAAGACCTCCGCCAACTTCTCGCCCGGTGACAAGGTGTGGTTGTCGGGTAAAAATAAAAGTTTCAAGGTTCCCCCGTATAAGCTGGGTCCCCGGGGGTTTCTGGGTTTCCCTTCGAGGTGCTAGGCGCATTAATTCCCGTGGCATACAACTCCGCCTTCCCCCCCACTAAAGAGGGTCCCGAACCCCTTCCAAGGGCTCCCCCCTAAAAACCCGGGAATCCCTTTAAACGTTCTCTCGGGGACTTGTCCTTTCCCCCTCCCCGAGGCCGGGTACCAACCCATTTTCTTTTTCGGTTTAAAGGGGGATTCCCTTATGTGAAGGGTGGTCAGAGGGAAGCGGTTTTTTCTCATTGGCTGGAAGGGGGTTTGGGGCCCCAAAAGGGGGGCCCGGGGGGCCAAAAACAATAATTTTTAAAATCGTAACATTTATTCAGAGGTTCCTCCGGGCCAAAAAAGGGGGGAGGCCCAAAAGGGGGGGGGGGGACTGTCACGGGTGGGCCCGCACCCCCCCTCCCGGGTCGGGGCACACCCTGGTCCCCGAAAAGCGGCACCGCCCCCGCGTCGGGCGGTGGGAAAACTCCCCTGGGGCCCCGGGCCCCCCTTGTTTTCTTACCCGGGGCCCCGCTCCTGTCTCTGCTCCCGGGTCCCGGCGCGGCGCGTTTCCCCAAATCTAACGAAGCGCGCGCCGGGGTCTGTGAAAATTTAAGGGCCAGTGCACCCCGGGAATTGGGTATTGCCGGGCACTGCCCTTATTAAAACCTGCTCCTTTCCCGGGGCTGTTGCCGGATCTTTAGTGCCATTTAGCCTATGAGAAAACGTTCCCAAAAAATTTTTTGACTTACCGTGTACCGGCCCTTTTAAATTCCGTTTCTCACCACGCATCTTTCCGCCTGTTTCCCGACCTTTCTGCCTGTCCACGTCCACGAACCCTTTCCGCCTGCCCCGGGCCTTTGCCTTTCCCCCATACGAGCCGCCCGGGCAATTCTGCACCCCGCTATTTTTTGGCGCCACCCCCAAACCCAAATCATGTCAGGGGTAATGCCTGGGAGACTCCCGCTGCAGCAAGCCCACCCCGCTTTGCGGGGGGGCTCTGGTGAAACCAGGACCTACTTTTTCCCTTTCCCCTTGCGGGTTACGCCATCGCTTGCGGCGGTCCGTGGACCATTTCTCGCCCGGGTAGGACAGAAACTATTTCTCATCTTTCTCCTCCCCCCTCAAATTCACGAAAACCTTTTCCAAGGCGGGACGTCGGAACGTCGGTGTCTAAAAATACCTCTCCTTTTATCCCCCTCCGCTTCCTCGGCACGCTTAACACAGCTCTGATTGCCTGAGATGAGCACCCTGAGAGCTGTGCGCTGCCTTGCAAGCCCGGGCCCCCGAACCATGCTAATGAAGACGATAAAATTTAGAAAAATTTTGGGGCCTTGTGGTTCGATGGAGAGAAAGGGTCCGCATCGTGTCCCCTTTTTCCCCGCGTGGCGGGACTGTTGTTTCAAGTGTCCCCCGATCGTTTCCAGAGAAATCACCACAATGTTATGCTGACAAGGGACGTCCGCCCCTGACCCTTTTTGGGGGCTTCTTCAAAAATGCAGGTTTGGTGCAGAGCCCCTTTACCCGCCTCATTTGGTGGTCAACACCCGAGGGGCCGCACCGCTGTTGTCAGGCCCTGTGTACTTCGTACTGCATAATGGCATTGCGCTGCTGCCACAATCGCTGGAGCATGTGGAGGGTGGAATTCCAGCGTGTTGCCACGTCAACAATGAGACGGTTGACGGTAAGGCCGAGCTGACACTGCAACGCAGCCAGGCGGGACGAAGCAGGGTGCGAACGGCGGAAGTTTGAACTCAGACTTCGAGCCTTCCTCAGCAGGCAGTCCAGACCCGGGTAGCTCTTTAGAAATTTCTGGATGACAAGGTTCATGACATGTGCCAGGCAAGGGATGTGCACCAGCCTACCGATCTTAAGGGCGGCCAGCAGATTTCGCCCGTTATCGCACACCACCTTGCCTGGCACAAGGTTCTTGTCACCTAGCCAGCGCTCGGTCTCGTTGCGGAGAGCCGTCCGCAGCTCCTGACCTGTGTGTGGACGGTCTCCAAGACAGATTAATTTCAACACGGCCTGGTTTCTCTGGGCACGTGATGCCTCCAGAGGACCTTGGGGGAAAGAACCCAGCACCATCCCTGCGGTTTTGAAGAGCATGCGCCGAGCCTGAGAGCCAACGTCACCCCCAGAGACATCCACCCAGCTCTCCCAGTGAGCTGTCACAGAGTATAGCGGCCTTGGCCGGTGCTTACTAGTCCATGTGTCGTGGTCAGATGGACTTTTCCGGCCACAGATGCAGACAACGCGCTTGAAATTTTAGATGACACGTGGCTGGCCATGGCAGGGACGCTTTTCTGGCAAGAAATGCCTGCTCGGCATCTGGTATTTGGGGCAGGCAAGGGCCATGACATGGCGGAACCCATCTGTGTCCACCAGACGGAAAGGCAACATTTCCAAGGCCAAAAGCCTGGCAATGCCGACATTCAGGCTTTTGGCTTTGGCTTGGTTGGGTTAAAGTGTTTCTTCTGCTCCCAAACCTGGAAGACAGAAGGCTGGCTGCTAGACTGGCCACTGTACGGCATGCAGGTTGTCAAACTGGCGGAAGGAGAAGGGGTAGGATGGGTCTCTGGTGGTGCTGGTGGTACTCGGGCGACGGTGGAGGCTGAAGCGGAGGCTGATCCCTGATCATGACTCTGAGAGACATGGGCAGCTGAGGAACGCTTGGTGGTGGCGGAGGAGGAGGCGGAGACAGAGGGTGTGACAGTGGTTGGAGGCCCGGCGTCGGTCTGGCCTTTTTTGGCCAAGTGTTGCCTCCATTTCAACTCATGCATTCGCTGCATGTGACTAGACATGTTGGTGGTGGTTAACCACCTAAGGTTCTTGCCTCTACTTATGTGTTTACGGCAAAGGCGGCATATGACATCGCTGGGTGAATCAGAGGCTTGCTCAAAGAAGGCCCAGGCTTGAGAGGTCCTGGACCTTTTTGACGGCGATAAGCGAGGAGCGGGGTTTGCGCTGACCGTGGCTGGTGGAATCATATCAGCGGACTTCTGCGACCGCCCTCTCCCTTTTTGAGGCGGAACCCGTACTGACACTACCCCATCGTCTTCCTCCTCGTCCAGTGATGAAGCGCTCGCAAGCAAATTCTGCTGAAAAGACCACGTTGGATCCGCAATGTCGTCATCATCATCATCAACACAGGTGACTTCGTCGTCCTGACATTCTGCATCCAGGAGCTGCGGGCTACAAGCAAGAGGGATGCAAGGCGTTGCCGACCCCCCCGGGTTTTTCCCGATTGCCGGCTTCCTTCCCCCTGAGGCTAAATAATGGGCGTCAGAGCAGAGAAAATCATCCTCTTTGGGCCCCTTTTCTTTTAAAATGCCTTCTGACCCCAACCGCATTTTGTCATCAAAGGGTCTTCAGAAAATGGATTATCCCAGTGGTGGGAAAACGAGTTTACATTTGGGCGCTTTTGTTGGACGGTCCTGATGACGCCAAAATTTTTGGCCGTGACTGAGGGAGAGGAGGTAAGGGCTGTGATGAGGTTGATAAACCATGAAGGACAGATTGGGACGCTGTTCGTTACGAGATTACGGGGCCCGACCCAGGATGACAGGCCTGACGGTCCTGCAACCGGTCCGCTGGCATGGTGTTTTCGCCCCCAAATGGAAAGGGGCACTTTTTTCTCCCCTTACCCCCATGTCCCCACCCCCCCCTTTGTGCTTACCCCCTGAAATTTGCTCCCCTGTTTAGAAATTAAAAATTTGAAAGGGATGGAAGGTTTTGGGAAAAATCTCTTATTAAAGACCGGCAAAAACAGCTATTCTCAAATCCCCCAAATAAAACAAAATTCGGGTTACATTTAACTGCAAAGTAGATCTATCAAAAAAGGGCCCGGGCCCCAAAAGTGAAAAAACAGTATTGAATGTATTCGGATAATAAAAGGTATTTTTGGCCCCTTTCAATTCCCGTGGTGCACAAAATTGCTGTTTTACATTTAAGTGAAAGGTGCCTAAATGAACAAAAGTGTAGTGGCCCAAAGTCAAAAAAAAGTTCTGAAATGTTTCGGAAAATAAAAAGGTATTTTTGGCACCTTTTAAATTCCCCCTGTGGTGATACAAATTGTGTTTTTACATTTAAGTGCAAGGTCCCTAAGAACAAAGCTGTGTGCCCCAACGTAAAAAAAACACGATTGAAGTTTCGGATAATAAAAGTTATTTTTTGGCCCCTTAAATTCCCCTGTGGCGACTAAAAAATTTGCTGTATTCAAATTTAATGCAAGTAGATCTTCAACAAAGGGGGCCTGCGCCAAAATTGAAAAAAAAGTATCTGAAATGTATTCGGTTTTACAAGGTATTTTTGGCACCTTTCAATTACCTGTGGTGATACAAAATTGCTGTATTCCATTTAAGTCGGGGCCCCTCTGAACAAAGTGTAGGGGCCCCAAAAAAAAAAAAACACGTATCTGAAATGTATTCGGATAATAAAAGGTTTTTTTTTGGCCCCTTCCCCATTCACTGTGGTGAAAAATTGCATATTACATTTAAGTGAAGGTCCCTCAATGAACCCAAAGCTGAATGCGCCAAAGTCCAAAAACCCCCCGTATCTAAAATTTATTCGGAAATAAGGTTTTTTTGGCATTTCAATTCCCCTTGGTGACTAAAAAAAATTGCATTTAAAAAAAGTGCAAGGGCCTAATGAAAAAAGGTAGGCGAAAAAAGAAAAAAAAACGTATCTGAAATTTATTCGGAAAATAAAGGATTTTTGGCCCCTTTCAATTCACTGTGGTACACAAAATTGCTGTATTCACTTTTTAAGTGAAAAGGTCCCTCAAGAAAAAAATTTGTGGGCCCAAAGAAAAAAAACGTTCTGTAAATTTTAATGGATAAAAAAAGGTTTTTTTGGCCCTATCATTTTGTGGTGACTAAAAAATTGTGTTTTTCAATTTAAGTGCAGGTGCTAAATGAAAAAGTGTAGTGCGAAAGTAAAAAAAATGTATTAAATTTATTGGAAAATAAAGGTTTTTTTGGACCTTCGCCTTGTATACCAAAATTGTGGTTTCTAATTTAATGAAAGGTGGATATACAACAAAGTGGAATGGGCAAAATTGAAAAAAAACACCTATTGAAATGTTATGAAAATTTAAGGGGGGGTTTTTGACCTAAAAAAGAGCCCTGCGTTACTAGAAGAGTGTGTATCTATATAAGTTCGGTTGCCCATATCGGGAAAAATTTTCAATAAAAAACTGTTAATAAAAAAGATTTGCAGTGAAATGTTACCAAGTTTTGGTGAATTTTATCAGTTTTCTTTAAAAGGTTGTCTGTGTTCGCCCCCGGGGGCCCCCCCCTGCCACCCCCGTGTTTTTACGCGGTGATGGTACTTTAAAATTTCTACCTAATTCATAAAATTTAATTTAAACTAATAAGTTGAAAGGTCACAGCTAAAGTAGATTTCTTGTAAAGAAATGAATAATTTGCTGAGCGGTTGGAAAGGAGAGCGCAGTTATGCTATAAGACGTGGAGACATGAGGTGAACAGGAAGGGTGTTTAGTAAAAGAGGTTGGTTTTTTTTCCCCCAATCAAACCCCATAACATACCAGTCATGAGTTACCACATCTCACCTGTTTTCTGTAAGCTGATTTGCTGGCCGCCAAAATGACGGAACGCCGAAAATGGGCGATTTAAATAGATGAGCAAGTTTTAAAAACCAAAATTATCGCATGACAAAAAATTTCGATCAAAAAAAAAACTGTGCCGTTTTTCAACTTTGTGATAATAATCGCTCACACTATTCACGAACAGGGGTCAAGGATCTCATTTACATGATATTTTTGGGTACAACTCAAAATGAAAAGGGTAAATATTGTATGTTTTTGAGCATAGTTACTGAACTGATTTACATTGAATGATTAACTGAAAAAATGGTATGAAAAGGGGAATGTGTACTTTACTAAAATTAAAAATTGAAGGTTCCCATAAGGAATAGTAGTAGGGGTTGCGATTTTCTGTGAAAAGGCGTGCTCCCCATAACCCCTTTGTAGGCCCATTAAAAGTTTCGATACACATGGACTAATGCAAAAATCATTTTTCAGTTTTAATTTTTTTTGGTACAAAAAGGGAAAAAATTGGAGGAAAGTTTTAAAAAGGGTTGTTCGTAAAAGGATTTCATTTTTTTGTTTTAAAGATCTTCGAAAACAATTACTTTGAATATATTCCATTAAAGTTTCCCCCCTATTCCTAGATATCCCCCCTTGTATGGGCTCATCGCCCCAGGTCCTATAACTCAGACCTGTTGATCTCTTGATAGGGTGTCAGCGCTGGTTGTATAGCTACAGACCTGGCTTCTACGAGCCCGGGAAGCCCGTACACCGCCCTGAATTAAAAAGTGAAAAAAAAGAAAAAAAGGATGAAATGAGAAGTGTGAGAAACCCTTTTACTAGTTAAAGGCCCTGAAGCAAAAAGTGGTCTTGGGGCAAGGGACAAACACATTCTCGCAACTAAAAAAATTAAAAAGGAAACATTTAGGCTTAATAAACATTTTAATAGCTTCAGAGGAATGGCAGAGCTCAATATCACCCCCAAACTCAAAATTCAATCATGGGATTGCAAGCACAATGATTTTAGAGTGCATTCTTTTTTTTTTTTTTTCAATGGAGTAAATAGGGGTTTTCCTTATAAGCTTAATGAGAAAACCCTTTTTAAACTTGATTTCTACTAAAAAACACTTTAATAAAGCTTTGCTGCAAGAAATTGAGAAAAAAAAAACAACCCAAACTGTTGAAATGAATTTGAGAAGTTCATTATCAGTTTGCTTGTTCAAATTTTGGAAATTTTTTGGGTCGTTGCGTTCTTTTCTTTCTATGAGGAAGAAAAAAGCTGGACTCAGTCCAAGGGGCGCTTTAGGAGTTTTCCCCAATGGGATTCCCTCCTATTTTAATGGAAAGAAAACTGCTGTGCTTTGTACGACAATGAATGATTTAAAAAATAAGAAAAAAGATCTCCTGGGGGAAAATGTCAATGGGAAAAAATTATCTTCATTTGTGTTTTTGACTCACCAAGTAGGGCCCAGAATCTCTACTTATTAAAAATATTCACATCAAATTTTTGTATACTTTATTAGAAACTGATTTTGCGCAAAATAATTTGATATTTTAATGCACTACAACAGTTCCTGTTTTCTGCAGCCTACTTTGCTGTGTAGACAGTGACACAATCAAAAGTGTAATTTAATAATTAGAAGACAAATTTATGATTTTTCTGTTTAGAGGTTCAACTTTTATAAAGGGAGGTACAAAGGTATTATAGTATTACAAGTAGGTGGGCGAAACGATTCTAACAAATGGAATTCGTTTCGAATTTCAGGGAAAATTCGGGTTTGGGGAAAAAGTCAAAATTTGGGTATTGGGTGAACGAAAAGTGGCTTTTCTTGATAAAAGGGTGCGGCACATGGGTTACATGGGGCAAACACTTGGGGGAAAAAGGGATAGCCCGCAAATTTTGCAGAGATGAACCAATCAGAACCGGCGGGATTTGTGCGTCACCGCCCTTTAAGAACCGAGCGCGCCGTGGGGGCTACATCCCCTCATGGGAGAAGGGGAAAGGGGCTGCTGCGGGTGATAGCGCTTTTGAAGAACGATTTTTAACAGGATTTTTTTGGGGTTTCGCTTGTTTTAGGAGTTCTTGAAAGTTCTATTTTGATTTTTTGGGGTATTGGATCTGAAAAACCGTGGGTCCCCCTGCAGTGCTATAATTCAAAAACCAAGTGGGATCTAAGCCGTTTGTTGTATTCAATTTTTAAAAGAAAAGCGTTTTTACCCAAAAACAAAATACCCTTCTTTTTGGGGTGCTAAATTCATGCGCAATTTACATCCCGGGGTTAAAATTAAACGTTTTTTTGTTTTCTGTGGC
>JAODAL010076413.1:0-13635 GCA_025379985.1 Phyllomedusa bahiana | reverse complement strand
TTTTTTTCATTCTGATTTAATTCTGATATAATTTTGGGGTTTGTTTGTTGAGACGTTTGTTTTTCCTTTGGTCAGGTACTGAATCACATTATTGTCATTTTTTGAATATCTTAACATTTGTCACACATTATTAAATTTTCCCTAAAAGGGGATCAACCCGGAAATCCAAATTTTTTGGATTTTGAAGTTCGAAAGGGAGGCCCAGAATAGCCACACTCTTTTAAAGTAAACCCATAGAGCAATAACTCCTACATCATGAGTCTTACATGCCCCACAGACTTTTAAGGGCACCCCTAGGGGCCAATTTTCTGAGCATACATTTGCCAAAATGGCTAACCTTAAATTAGGAAAAGCTCATTGAAAGTTTTCCGAAAAGGGATATATAAGTTTAAACAAAAAAGATAGGTATGAGGTTTTTTCAAAGGATGAAGTGAATTTTTTCAAATTAGGTTGCTCTGATAGGGACCAATTTATTTGGCTCTACTTAGATAAACACTCTACATGATACAGAAAGTTACCGCAAGCACTGGCCCGTTCTGACGGGTGCCCCCGTTTTTTTGGAACTTGTTCAAAAGGGTCCACGTTTGTGTACAGGGGGGGGTCGATCGGGGTGGCGACAGTTTTTATACACTCTGATATTCCCCAAGAGGAAAAGTATAAAACACCTTTAAAACAACAAAAAGAGCCATTTTGCGTGTTTGGCATGCACTAATTTTTCAATTCTATAATCAAAGGAGAAAAAAAACACCCCCTTAAAGGGTTTTTATATTGGATAAAGGGATTTTTTATGCTTGATAAAATGTCATTTACATTCTTTAAATCCCGGCGCAAGCTATAAATTTGGCCAAACCCGTCGCCATTCGTGTTAGGATTAACGACAAAGTCTCAATCAGACTTTTTGGCTCCAAAACATGCAAAAGAGAAAAAGACTAAATTTGGGGAGACTACTGTGGGGAGGCACTCAGGTCACGTCACCAATACATGATTAAGATGGTGTGTGGTGGAAGGCCCCGGTGCTGTACTGTACATTACATTCACGGCTTTTTTACAACGGAGGCCTTTGGAAAATTTCACTTGGCTCCTTTAAACTAGGTTGAGCGATTACGTTCGCATCGACACGGCATATCATAGTCGGCCCCCCTCATAAGGTTTTTCGATAGGAGGGATCGATTTTTGAGCATGACCATTAAAGTCTATGGGGGAGCAAAAACACCTTCATTCTTACACCCAAACCGGGGGAAGAAGCTGGATTAACATCCACAACAGTCAAATGGAATACTTGCTACATCTTAAGCAACACACTTATGGTTATAAAAGCCACAGGAAAAAAAAAACACACACCATTCACTATCCTGACTTGTACCACACGACCCGATAAACCTGCCTCACCCCACAAATTAAACAAGTGCCATATCATTATGATTTGAACCATCATCTTACTTGAACTGGACATTGAATAACCCTGTCCTGGAAACGCAGCATGACCCGAAACACCTTGCATGACCCACAATTTAAAAAGCCTTGGCCGGAAAAAGGAGTCTTCAAAACCACCATTTTAGATTCACTTTGGACATTGTGACTATACCTGTCAGGGCCACCAGTCATGAGCCCCAAACCTGCATGAAAACCCACCCTAGATTTAAAACGTGCCGGAAAAAGGAGTCCTTTCAACCACCATTTATTTTTCACTGGACATTGACTATACCTTTCCAGGGTTCCACAGCATGAGCCCCAAAACCTGCATGAACCTCCCACATTTAAAAATGCCGGAAAAAGGAGTCCTTTCAGTTCAACCACCAGTTTTAGTTTCACTGGACTTACAAATACTGTCCTGGGCCACAGCATGAGCCCAAAAAACCTGCAAGACCACCCTAACATCTTAAAAAGTGCCTGAAAAAGGAGTCTTTCAACCACGCATTTTATGTTGAACTTGGACATTTGACGTATACCTGTCCCCTGGGGCCACAGCATGAGCCCCAAATCTGCTTGACCCCCATATTTAAAAAGTGCCGGAAAAAGGATTCCTTAAACCACCTTTTTAGTTTCACTGACATTGTACTATACCTGTCCCTGGTCCACAGCATGAGCCCCAACCATGCATGACCCCAGAATTAAAAAGTGCGTAAAAAGAGTCTTCACAACAACCATTTTGTTAAGTTTTCACTGGACATTGAACTATACCTGTCCTGGGCCACAGCATGAGCCCCAAACCTGAATGACCCCCACATTTAAAAAGTGCCGTGAAAAAGGAGTCTTTCAACCAACATTTTAGTTTCACGATGACATTGACTATACCTGTCCTGGCCACAGCAATAAGCTCCAAACCAGCTTAACCCCCAAGATTTTCAAAAGTGCCGAAAAAGGAGTCCCTTTCAACCACCATTTTAAAGTTTCACTGTGACATTGATTATACCAGTCCTGGGTCCACATCAAGAGCCCCAAACCTGCATAACCCCAAGATTTAAACGTGCCGGAAAAAGTAGTCATTTCACCACCATTTTAGTTTCACTGGACATTGACTATACTGCTGTCCAGGGCCACCAGCATGAGCCCCAAACCTGCAAACCCCCAGATTAAAGAAGTGAGCCGAGGAAAAAGGATCTATTCAACCACCATTTTAAGTATCATTCACTGGACATTGGACTAATACCTGTCCTGGGCCACAGCATGAGCCCCAAACCTGCATGACGCCCCATAATTTAAAAGTTCGCGGAAAAGTTGAGTCTTTCACCACCATTTTAGTTGAAACTGGACATTGACTTTACCTGTCCTGGCCACAGCATGAAGCTCCAACCTGCAAATGACCCCCACATTTAAAAAGTGCCGAAAAAGAGTCTTTCCAACCACCATTTGTAATTTACACTGGACATTGACTATACTGTCCTGGGCCACAGCTTGACCCCAAACCTGCATAAACCCCCAGATTTAAAAGTGCCGGAAAAATGAGTCTTTCAACCCACCATTATAGTTTCACGACATTGACTATACCTGTCGTTGGCCACAGCATGAGCCCCGAACCTGCATGCCACCCACATTTAAAAATTGCCGGAAAAAGGATCTTTCAACACCATTTTTAGTTTCACTGGACATTGACTAACCTGTCCTGGGCCACAGCATGAGCCCCAAACCTGTCATAACACCCAGATTTAAAAGTGCCGGAAAAAGGAGTCTTTCAACCACCATTTTAGTTTCATCACCACTGGACATGACTAATACCTGTCCTGGCCACAGCATTACCCCAAACCTGGCATAAACCCCCAGAATTAAAAAAAGTTCCGGAAAAAGGTAGTTCAATTCAACCACCATTTTAGTTTCACCTGGACAATTGACTATACCTGTCCTGGGCCAAAGGCATGATCCCCCAAACCAGCATAACCCCCAGATTTAAAAAGAGGCCGGGAAAAGGAGTCTATTCTCAACCACCATTTTAGTTTCACTGAACCTTGACTATACCTTTCCTGGCCACAGCAATAGCCCCTAACCTGCATAAACCCCCAGATTTAAAAAGTGCCGGAAAAAGATTCTTTCAACCACCAATTTAGATTCACTGGACTTGACTATACCTTCCTGGGCCACAGCATGAGCCCCCAACTCCGCATGACCCCCACATTTAAAAAAAGAGCCGTAAAAAGGGTCTTATCAACCACCATTTAGTTTCACTTGACATTGACTTATACCTGTCCTGGCCACCAGCATGATCCCCAAACCTCCCTAACCCCCCATAATTAAAAAGTGCCTGGAAAAAAATTCTTTCAAACCACCAATTTTAGTTGAACTGGACATTGACTATACCTGTCCTGGGCCACAGCATGAGCCCCAACCTGCATAACCCACAGATTTAAAAAGTGCCGGAAAAATGAGTCATTCAACCCACCATTTTTATTTTTCACTAGGACATTGACTATACCTGTCCTGGGCACAGCATGAGCCCTCAAACCTGCAAGACCACCCACATTTTAAAAATGCCGGGAAAAATGAGTCTATCAACTCACCATTTATAGTTTCACTGGACAATGACTATACATCCTGGGCCACAGCATGAGCCCCAAACCTGTCATGACCCCCCACATTTAAAATAGCCGGGGAAAAAGGAGTCTTTCAAAAACCACCATTTTTAGTTTCACTGGACATTGACATACCTTTCCTGTGCCAACAACATGAACCCAGGGTCCGGAGTTACAGAGTGAGGTGCGTGAGAGCCCAGGCATGCGTTCCGTCCTAATAAACACGCAGTTAAAATGCCCTGAAGACGCAGCAAACGCAAACCTGTCATCTGAATCTAGATTGCCTGAATCGAAGTTATAGAACTCCAGCCTTCCTCAGTACACAGTCAATACCTGGGTAGCGCATGCACCTCGCGTAATTAGTGTGGACCAATGAGCATCACCTTGGAAATACAGGTGGTTAACACTCCTGTCACACCCCCAGGAGCCCTTTATCTGCATTCTTTTTCTCATTTTACTCAATGGTGCTGGAGAAAAATGGTCTCAGTACTTTGTTTCTCTGTCGGTGCTCCCTACTCCATTTCCCTCTGAATAACTACATCTGGTCAAGTTTTCCTGTACCACCCTTGTACAATTCGAGCAGGTAATTTTTTTTTCAAACAGCTATTTATGTACATGCCAAGTTTTTTAGAACTTTAATTCTAATAAACACATTTAAAAATCGGATTGAAAATCCCACCATTCTTATGTTTCTCTTCTTAAATGTAATCAATGTGTTGTCATCATAAAGGGGATTGAAGCTATGTAAAAGAACTTGCCAAGAACAAGTCAGTTTTGCAATATGTGTCCCATTAACAATAGTCCTATACCTATTCCTGTTTCTGACACACCATCACCCTTGAGCCACTCTGACCAGTGTGAAGAACAAATGTCTGTTTAGAAACAACAATTTTTTAGAATAGGACCTGTAGTATAGCTGCATGTCACGAGCAAAATGCCTCCAAAAATTACAAAGCATGACCCTTGTAGCCACTTTGGACAATTGTGAAGAAAAATGACTTGTTTAGAAACAACATTTTTTAGATAGACCTGTAGTATAGCTTCATGTCACAGCAAAAAATGCCCCAAAATTCAAAACATGGCCTATGAGCCACTTTTGACAATTGTGAAGAACAAATGTCTATTAGAAACAACATTTTTTTAGAAAGGACCTGTAGTATTGCTGCATTTCAAAAGCAGCAGTGACCCAAAAAATTATAAAAATGACTTCTCAGCCACTGTTAAAAATTGTGAAGGAGAAAAGCCCAACATAGAATCCACATTATCTGTTTTTCCAAAGTTCCATGATTATTGCTGTATCTCACATCAACGTGACCCCAAAAAATAATAAATAATGACTTCTCAGCCACGTTAAAAAACTGTGAGGCAAACATGAGCCCCAAAACCATAGACAATGTGAAAATTCTAAAGATGAAGTGATAAAAGGAATATTGTTTTGTCATGAACCTTGTGTCCTTTAGTCTCCTCACAGCAAAACCAGCAAAAATGAACGTTTTGGGAATTGAGAAATAAAAATTGCAGTAAGAAATTATCATTTAAAAATAAGTTTTTTCAAGAGGACCATTTCTGTATTGGAGAGGAATGTTGAAGTAGACCAGCAACTAATCGGTGACCCGGCAATTGGTGGCCACAACATCATCAGAGATCCATCCTGATTCATCTTGATGAAAGTCAACGATCCCCATTATCTGTGGAAGCCGATTCGTTGTCCTGTAATGACTCCCTCCTGCTGTGCTGAAAGGTCCGCTCAGATTATGAAGCTGGCCTGCTGGCAGGACAACACCTCTATGTCGTGGCTAGCCATCTTAGGGCCAATCGACCATTTTTGGGATACCCAGAAGTCTAATTGGTCCGAACACATACAAAAACATCAGTTGTTGAGACGCAGAGAGTCGTGCACTTGATCTTAAGCTGGTCTCTGGTTGTTGTATCTGAGGCCATCATTGCATGCGATGGTGAGTTGGTAAAAAAAGATTGCCAGAGTTCACCCATAATGCTTCTGCCACCCTTGCCGTTCTGCTGCCGCTGCTGCCGCTATGGCTACTTTGGCTCTCCACGCTTTTCACTTCGCTGGGCGTTGTTCCACCACCGAGACATATGAATACCGATAAGCAGACGCAAACAGATATCTCCAGTTGATCAATCAGCAAGTCTCCATTTTCCTTCATTTAACTCTCAATTTTGGGTGTGGTGGAAGGAAAGTGTCTTGAGTTTTTGTTTTGTACCCTGTGGATCCAGTAGTGATGCCACCAATTAACTTTTTGTTCATTTTTGATGGCCTTTAAATGCTAGGATCAGGTTGGAAGGAAACTCGTGAGCATCCAAGCCTCAGTGAGAGATGGAGTCTGAGTTCCCAAGCCACTGGGTTGAGGGGCACTATCAAAACTCATCTTCCTCATCTGCCTCAAATTCACGCCAACCTCTTTTCAGCAGGGACTTCGGTGTCTAGGAATACCTCCTCATCCTCCTTCTTACCTCCTCTTCCGCTTCCGTCCAGCGACAGCATTCAAACACAGCCCCTGACTATTTGTCCTCAATGATTCACCCCTGAGAGCTGAGTAGCCGCCTTGCACTACACTTGTACCCTGAGACCACTGCCTGAATTAAGACCGAAAAATTGATAAACGTCGGGCCTTGTGGATTTGACGATAGAAAGGCTCCGGTCGCCTCGTGTCCGTCTCCTCCTCCATCGCTGGTGGCGGGACCCTTATGTGTATCAGAGTGTCCACGATCATTTCAGAACTAAAGATCACCACAATGCTCATGGCTGACAAGGCTCATCAGTCCGCACTGACCATTTTGGTGCTTCTTCAAAACTGGGCAAGGATGGAGCAGAGCTCTTTCACCTGCCTTGCCACTTCTCGTGGCTCCAACACCCCGATGTCCGCACCTCTGCTTGTCAGTCCATGTGTCACTTCGTACTGCGTAAAGGCGATTGCTCTGCCTCCCACAATCGCTGGAGCAGTGGAGGTAGGAAAATTCCATCGTGTTTCCGACGTCAACAATGAGAATGTTGACGGGGATGGTCCGGCTTACGCTGCAAGACGCGAGCCGAGCGGGACGCAGCAGGGGTGCGAATTGTCGAGTAAAGTTGCGAACTGAGACCACGAGCCTTCTTTTCTTCCGTCAGGCCGTCCAGAACCCGGGTTAGCTCTTTAGAAATTGTCTGTACGACAAGGTTCATGACATGTGCCCAGGCAACTGGATGGCTCCTAGCCTACCGATCTTATGGCGGCCAGCAATATTTCTCCTGTTATCGCACCACGAACCACCTTCCCTGGCCAAGGTTCTTGATCACCCAGCCAGCGCTTTTCTCTCGTTGCGGAGTCGCCCGTCCACAGCTCCTGACCTGTGTGTGGACGGTCTCCAAGGCATATAAATTTCAACACAGCCTGGTTGGTCCTTCCAGGGCAAACGGTTGTTTTGCCACAGAGGACCTAGGGGTTAAAGAAGCCCTGCACATCCCTGTGTTTTGAGATCGTTGCGCCGATCCTTAGAGCCACCGACCACCGTCGCCCAAGAGACATCCACCCAGCTCAACCCAGTGATCAATCACAGTGAGATATATCGCCTGGCCGTGCTTACTAGTCCCATGTGTCGTGGTGAGATGGAACTTTTGTTTCCGGATACAGATGCAGACCACGTCTTGAAATTTTAGATGAACACGATTGCATGTCCATGGGCAGGACTGCTTTTTGGCAAAGAAATGCCTGCTCAGCATCTGGTATTGGCAGAGGCGAGGGCTATGAACGTGGCGTAACCCATCTGTGTCCACCAGACGTGAAAGGCAACATTTTCCCAAGGCAAAAAACCTGGCAATGCCGACAATTCATGCTTATGCTTGGGATGGTTTTGGATTAAAGTGTTTCTTCTTCTCCCCAAACCTGAAGACAGAAGGCTAGCATGCTAGACTTGCCACTGTACGGGGCGTGCATGTTCATCAAACTGTCGAAGGAGAAAGGGTAGGATGGGTCTCTGGTGGGTGCTGCTGGTAGCTCCCGGGCGACGCAGGAGCTGAAGCGTGCGTGCTGATCCCTGAACGTGACACCTGAAGACATGGGCAGCTGAGTAAAACGCTTGGTTGTCGGCGTAGAGGAGGAGTGCTTAGACAGAGGGAGTGACCGTGGTTGTGAAGCCCGGCTCGTCCAGGTGCCTTTTTGGCCAAGTGTTCCCCCCTCCATTACAACTCATGCATCTGCTTGCATGTGGACTAGACATGTTGGTGGTTGGTTAACCACTAAGGTTCTTGCCTCTACATATGCTTATACCGTCAAAGGGCGGTCCTATACATCGCTGTGGTGAATCAGAGGCTTGCACAAGAAGGCCCATTCATCAGATGTCCTGTACCTTTTTGACGGCGATAAGCGAGGAGCGGTGTTGCTGCTTACCCGAGGCTAGTTTGAAATCATATCAGCGTACTTCTGCACCGCGGCCCTTTGTCCCTTTTTGTGCGGGACCCCCCGTATTGACACTAACCCCATCGTCTTCCACCTGTTCACTGATCTGAAGGCTCTCGCAGCAAATTCTGCGGAAGAAGACCGCAGGAAAGGATCCGCAATGTCGTCCATCACAACATCATCAACACAGGTGACATGGGTCTACCTGACTTTCTGCATCCAGAAGCTGCGGTCTACAAGCAATGGGGCACTGCAAGTGCTTGCCGACCGGGCCCGTGGATTTTTGGCCGATTGAACCGGCTTCCTTCACCTCCTCTGATGGCATCAGTAAACTGGGCGTCGAGAGCAGACAAAATCAACCTCATGATCTTAAAACAAGCCTTCTGACACCAACCGAAATTTGTCATCAAATAGGACTTCAGACAATGGATTAACCACAGGTTGGTACACGATTTGACATTTGGGCTTGCTCATGTTGGACTGATGCTGGATATGATGCAGAAGACCGACATTTGTGGCCGTGACTGGAGGACGAGGAGGTTAAGACTGCTAGATGGCAGTTTGCATTAACCCACTGATGGTACAGATGTGGCGAAATGTTGGTTACTTAGATCCAACAGGGGCCCTCTGACCCAGCATGACAGGCCTGACGGTCGCTGCCAGCTGACGATCGCGCATGCATGCGTTGATGTCGACATCACTGTTAAAGGTGAGCACCTACTCTCTTACCTCTCCTCCATGTGCAAAACTCCCCTCTTTTGCTCGCTACCACCTCTTTATCTCCATTTCAGCAAATATATAAATTTGAGAAGGTTGTAATATTTTTGAAAGTCCTCTTATTAAAAAGACGTCATTCACATCTTTTTCTCAAATCCCTCTAATCAAAACAAAATTGCTGGAATCAAATTTAACTGCAATGGTGTCTATCAACCGAAATCAGTACTGGCCAGAGTCAAAAACACGTATCTGTTATGTAATCGTATAATACACCGGTATTTTATTTGCACCTATCCAATTCACCAGTGGGTGACAAAAGAATTTGCTGTATTTAAGAATTACTTGGAAGCTGCTCAATGAACAAAGCTGGGTGCGCAACAAAGTCAAAAACACCGTATCTGTTATGTTTTCGTAAGTAATACACAGTATTTTTTGCACCTTTCAAATTCACCTGTTGTGACATAGAATTGCTTTTTTAAGATTTACGTGGGATTGCTGCGTCCAAATGAACAAAGCTGGGTGCGCAAAAGTAAAAAACACGTATCTGGTTATGTTTCGTATAATACACCGATTTTTTATATGCAGCCTATATTTCAATTCGACCTGGGTGACTATAGAATTATGCTTTTATAAGATTTAACGTGGGAAGCAGCGTCAATAAACAAAGCTGGTGTGCTGCAAAAGACAAAAAACAACGTATGTTAAGAGTTTTCCGTATAAGTACACGATATTTTTTCACCTTTCAATTCCCTGTGGTGGACTAAAGAATGGCAGTTTTAAGATTACAGTGAAGCTGCTTCAATGAACAAAGCTTGTGTGCGCAAAGTCAAAAAACACTTATCTGTAAATGTTTTTCGAAAAATACACTGTATTTTTTTGCACCTTTCATATTCACCTGTGGTGACTATAGAATTGCTGTTTTAAGATTACGTGGATGCCTGCGTCAATAACAAAGCTGGTGCGCAAAAGTCAAAAAGACACGTATCGTTATGTTTTTCGTTAATACACGGTGAATTTTTTGCACCTTTTCAATTCGCGTGTTGTGACTATAGAATTGCAGTTTTAAGATTTAACGTGGATGCAGCCGTCAATGAACAAAGCTGGGTGATCAAAAGTCAAAAAACACGTAGTCTGTTATGTTTTCGTAAAAAACAACGGTATTTTTTTGCACCCTTTCAATTACCTGTGGTTGACTATAAATTGCCTGTTTTGAAGATTTACGAGGATTGCTGCGTCAATGAACAAAGCTGTTTTTGCATAGCGTCAAAAACACGTATCTGTTATGTTTTTCTGTATAATACACGGTATTTTTTGCACTTTCAATTCATTCACCTAAGGTGGACTATAGAATTGCTGTTTTAAGATTTACGTGAAGCTTGCGTCAATGAACAAAGCTGGGTGAACAAAAGTAAAAAACACGTATCTGTTATGTTTTCGTATAATACTACAGTATTTTTTGCATCTTTATACCTTCTACAATTCACCTTATAGGTGTAACTATGAGAATTGCGGTTGTTAAGATTTAAACCGTGGATGCTGCGTCCAATGAACATGCTGGGTGCGCAAAGTCAAAAAAAAACGACATCTGTTATGATTTTTCGTAAAAACAACAGATTTTTTTTGCAACCTTTCAATTCAACCTGTTGGTGACTATAGAATTTCTGTTTAAGATTTACGTGGATGTTGCGTCAATAACAAAGCTGGTTGCGCCAAAAGTCAAAAAACACGTATCTGTTCTGTTTTTCGTATGATACACGGTATTTTTTTTGTGCACCTTTCAATTCACCTATGGTGACTATATAATTGCTGTTTTTATGATTTACGTGAAGCTGTCTCAATGAACAAAGCTGGGTGAATACAAGACAAAAAACACGTATCAGTATGTTTTTCTATAATACACAGTATTGTTTTGCACCTTCTTTCAATTTCACCTTGGTGACTATAGAATTGCTGTTTTAAAAGATTTACGAGGATGCTGCGTCATGAACAAATCTGGGTGCGCAGAAAGTAAGGTCAAAAAACACATATCTGTTATTGTTTTCGTATAATACACGTAATTTTTTGGCACCTTACATCACGCTGTGGTGACTATAGAATTGCTGTTTTAAAGATTTACTGTGGATGCTGTGTCCAATGAACACAGCTTGTTGCGCAAAAGAATGTCAAAAAAAAAAAAACCAAAACTATCTGTTAATGTTTTTTCGTAGTAATACACGGTATATTTTGCAACCTTTCCAATTCACCTGTGTGACTATAGAATTACTGTTATAAAGATTTATTTGGATGCTTTGCCGTCAATGTAACAAAGCTGGGTGCCAAAAGTCAAAAAAACACGTATCTGTTTATTTTATCGAATAATAACAGATTTTTTTGCACCTTTTCAAATTCCCCTGTGGTGACTATAGAATTGCAGTTTAAAGATTTACGTGGATGTTGCTTCAATGGAAACAAAGCTGGTGCGCAAAAGTCAAAAACACTTTATCTGTTATGTTTTTCGTATGATACAACGGGTAATTTTTGTGGCAAACAAACAATTCTGTGCTTGACTACAATATGTGCCTTGGATGTAATATAAACTGCAAGGTTGAAATTAACCAATCACTGAATAAATTTGGTAAGAATTAAAATGAACACCTATCTGAAAGTATAACTTATAATAAAATGAGAGTTTTGGCACCTAAAACAAAGAGACCCTGCAGTTACAAGTAAATGATGTGTAACCAATATAAGTTCATGGCTGCCCAATATCCATGAAATATTTCAATAGCAAACTGTTAATAAAAAAGATATGCAAGCACTGGGGTCACACCCCCCCAACCCCCAAACACCCCCTACACTAAGTGTCTGGTGAACTTTAACCAGTATACATTTAAATATTAGCTAGTCATGTGTTCGCTCCGCGGTGCCCTCCCCCCCTTCCCCCATGACTTAACAGCGGTAATGCTGCTTAAAAATTCTCTATCAATACATAAAATCATCAAATCTCTAATCTAAACTAAGATATGAAGGGATCACAGCCTAATAGTAATATGTCTCACTGTGACAGAAATATACTAATTCGCTTAGTCTGTTTTGTGCAACAGCAGAGCGCCACACGACCCTCCTATCCTAATGAGACGCTTAGAGACACAAAGGCTAACATGAAACGCTGTTCTAAAGTAATACGAGGTCAAGTGATTTTTTCCCAGCCAAATCGCAACCATACACAACCCAGTCATGACGTTCGAACAACACATCTCCATCTCATCCCTGCTCCAAATCTGTCAGATCAGATTTGCTGGCGCGCCAAAATTACAGGAAGCAGCCGAAAATGGCGCGATCTTAGTAGATGATGCACAGATTTTAACCTTAATTATCGCATGATCTGAACATTTCTATCACCATAAAAACCTTGCCGATTTCAACTTTGTCGATAAAAATCGCTCAACACTACTCTGATCCCTAAGGGGTTAAATGAAGCCTTTAGTCTTAGGTCGTACCTATGATGGTTAATATTAATGCGCTCTTCCAGTCGGTCTGCTATGATTAAATGATATCATTCGGTTAATGTCATTGCAACATCTAATTGTATTTGTGTATAATGGTATAAATATGTCCCACTAACAAACACTTACGTACCTGTTGTGGGAGGATCGTCTAGGTTAGCACAGGTCTGAGGAAGGAGGAGTTTTCCTCTGAAACGTCACCTGAGGCGCCCAGACGTGAGGATGTGCATGGCAGTTGCAGGTTACCATTCTCTCTGTACACCAACATAAGGACATCGTTATGGACAGCTAAGTTTCTTGCACTAATGTGCTTTATATGATGTTTCTACAATTCTGAACGCAGGTCTTATTATATATAAGTGATGAAAAATCCAGGAATTTGTATGGATATTTGATATATTTAATATAAAAAGCAAAGTTTGCACATTCTGGGTCCGGATACGTTATTTGTCGATACTCATTGTTATGTTGGATCATTCGATTTAGCAGCTCATGAATAAAACTAATAATTAGCCGCTGATAGAATGTCAGTTGCTGATTACCCTTACCTTACAGGACTTCCTCATACAGTGGTTGCAGAAAAGCATTGTATATGCTGTACCAACAGAAGAAGGAGATTCTATACAGAATCACACATCCGAAAGTAATTTTATTAGTATACAAAAGATAAATCACAACATTTATTGCATCCCCAATAAAGCAAATAAAACATAGAAACTAATGTGCCGTCCTGTGATAATGAGGCACATAAATTTACAAAAAACATTTATATCCCCAACATAGAACAATAGAATGACTTAGTTTGAATAAAATAATACAAATAATTTTAAAAGCATTCATTTGACAATATATCACTACACCAAATCAGGAAGGGAAGCTCTCTCCTTAAGGAGAGCACCGAACATGCTGTAGAGTTTTTTTTGCCTTTTCCGCCCTCTACTTAGCATCGCATATCACAAGGCATTTTGGGAAAGGGGCTGAGAAGCCCCCAGCGCCCCCTGTTGGTTGTAACAATCCTCAATTGCTTTTGAC
>JAODAL010076412.1:0-13635 GCA_025379985.1 Phyllomedusa bahiana | reverse complement strand
CCTTTGTTGGCTCCGCCCTAATGACGCTGCCATCTTCTGGCTCCATCAGTGCCCGAAGTGTCTCTCAAAGAACTCCAAGGCATCAAGGTACACTCTGATCCAGTATCAACTAGGCAGTGCACCTTTCTGCCTTCTAGCTCTGCTTCCATAACGGGACTACTGGCGTAAAGATCGTACTCCTCACGCATGGGCCTTGGTTTCGGTTGCACCGCCGCAGGATGCCCAGCTACTGCAGCGGTCGGTAGTTTAACCCCGGCTCCGCCCTTACACGTCCATGACACTCTCTGGCGATGTGGCCATACTGTTGGCAAGCCCAACAGAGGGGTCCCCTAGACCTCTGCACAAATGATGGACCTCTTGTGGAAGGACCCCGCTGTGGAGCTGTTCTTAAAGGGGTACTGCAGGAAGCCAACGTCGTTTCCGGAGCTTGTAGCCGTTTTGCCTTCATCTGGGACACTTCCAGCCGAAGTTCTCTCAACTCTGTTCGCAATGCCTGGACCACATCCGTCAAAGACTCTGTGTCCTTTGGTCCTCTGCTTGCTTGGGCACTACTCACAGCCTTTTCCACTACGGGCATGGGTTCCTCTTCCCTTTCTACGGCGGCTAAGTAAACACTATAGAATGTCAGGTCGGCCGACATTCTGGTCATCTCTTGCAGTTTGTCCCGTAAGGATTATTATACAATCCCACAATAAACTGGTCTCTTAGCAGCTTATCCACTTCTGGAAAAGCCCCCATAGCCGCTGGGTCTCGCCGCCTTATCTCATTCAATGTTTCCTGTAGGGCATTAGAGTACTGCATGAGGGTCTCGTCCTCTCTTTGTGGCCGGTTGAAGAAGTAACTTCGCAATTGCACCACTTTGGTACACCCCCCTTGGGCCCCTTCCAACAGCGAGAATATTTTCTCCAGCGTGTCCCTCTCGGACTCGGGCCGCACCATTACTGTCCGCCTAACATCCCCCTCCAAGGCCCCCAGGGCTATCTCTGCCCCCAGTTCCGGAGCTAAGTTACATATTTTAGCAGCGCTACGCACCCTTTCTGTCCAGTCCTGTAATGTCATGTTTTTCCCGTCAAATTTGGGGAGGGATTGCAATAATGGCCCTAAAGGGACATAACACACTTGGGGGGGTATTGTGGGGGCGCCTTGAGCTTGGCTCTGGGCCGGCGCCATTGACGCCGGGGGAAGATCTCCCGCCGCAGCTCTGTCCATAACGATCGCTGTATCCTGCCGCGACTACGCCAAGTTGTAAGCCGAGTACCGAGGGCAGGTTTACCAGAATACAGCGAAGTCACGAACAAAGAACAGGGACCCAAAAACCGGCTCAACACATTTTTTTTACTTGAATTTTCGGGAACAAGATAGTGAACAAAATCCCCAAACACAGATAACAAATACATATGGGGGGGCCCACGGGCTGCAAAAACGCGCCCCAGGAGGTATCCCCCTGGATGCCGGGTAACTTTACCTAACCGTGGTTCGGGAAAGGCCGATAACCCCTTACCTTTAAATTTCCCTTTAAGCACAAAACGGGGGGTTAATTGGGGGTGGGGGCCGGCTCCCGGGGCCCGGGGACAAGCACAGTGGCTTAAAAATTTAAAAAATGATTCTCCCCTTTTTCCCCTTTTAACAAAGGCACTTGTACACAAAACTTTTTTCCCCAAAATTTAACCTTTTCACATGATAAAACTTGTGTTAGAAAGTCTTTTTCCAAGTCCTGAACGGGAAAAGGTGAAATTTGGATAACCCCCCTTTTTGGCCCCTGTAGCTGAACCAAAACCTAACTAAACAGAAAGGCGGGCCTTCCCACATTTAGGGGTTCGTTGGCTTTGCAGGGGCATCCGCTGGGGTACCTTACAGATCCCGGGTCCAATTCCTGCCCCTCTGGGGGAAAGACCCTTTTGGGGAGGGGGTTGGATGGTCTGGCTGCAGAGGGTTTCCTCTCTGTCTCCCCCCCCCCTTGCTCCTGTTTGCCGGCTCTCTTTTGGGGGAACGACGTCTGTGGGGAAAGCCCAGGCTCCTCCAAAATTTACGGGACACACTCTTTCCAAGCCTGGCAGGTTTCGGGAAGGGGCGGGTTCGGGTTTTTGGGCCCTTTGGCCCCGGGTTTCCAGCTGGGGGGCAGCTTGCTCTTTCCGTCTTTTTGTTTTTTTCCAAAAATTCCCCCCGACCCCGGGGTTTTTGGGGTGTTATAACAATTGGGGCCCTCTTTTTGCATATCTCAAAACCAAAAAAATGGGCCGGCCTCTTGTGGCCCCAAACAGCAAATCCCTTTTAAAAAAACTTCAAAATTTTCCCTTTTTAAAAAAAGGGACATTAATTAGTAACATAATGGGGTTTGATTTCCACTATCCTACTTTTTTTTCTGTATCGGGAAATTTTGGGCAGATAAAATCCTCTAAAAAAAAAAACAACCTTTATGACCCCCTTAAAAACCCCTTTCCCTGCCGGGTACAAGTCCTCCAAGGGGGCAGGGTCTATCTTTGTCTGGGGCCGGAGATTTCAGGGTTTTGTTAGCCTATAATTAAAAAAAAACCCCTTTTCCAAAACTTTTTTTAAATCCACAAGTTTTCCCTTCCGCACTGGGGTAGGTTTTTTTTTTGGGGGAAAAAAAGAGGGTTTCCCATTTTGTCCCAAAAAATACAGAAAATCGGAGTCCCCAACAAGAAAAAAACCGGGCAAGACCCTGTATTCGCTAACACAAATTTTGGCAAAACCTTCTTTGACTGACTTTGGGTCCCCCAAGGTTTTTCACAAAGTAAAGGGTGATGAAGGGAAAGACTGCATTAAATTTCCCCAGGAAGGGCTTTTCTGGGTCTAGTGATGTCCTTCGGCCTATGCAACACTCCTGACGTATTTCAAGAATTTTTTTAATGAGAATTCAGAGCCCCTTTTATTTTTCCCTTTTTTGTTGAAAAACTGGAAAATTATCTTATTCTTCTAACCTATTTTGAAATATCATTTTGGGCCTAAACATTCGCTGGGTTTCTAAGAAAACCTTTTGAAGCAATCAGCTCTATGTCAAGTTGGAGAAATGCGTCCTAGAATGGACTTCTCTGCCCTTCCTCGGTTATATTGTTTTGGACAGGAGACTTCAGATGGATCCTGCAAATTGTTGGCTGTCCTGTAATGGCTTTGATAAGTTGTCCTTCGGACCATACAGTGCTTCCTGGAATTTGCTAATTACTTCTGAAAGTTTATTCCACACTTCTCTACCATGGTGGAGCTGATAGTGGCGCTTTTTAAGAAGAACAGAAATCTCAAACTATCCTGTCTTGTTCTTACCCAGAAAAAGTCTTCTTTCTAGAGGTTGGTGCCTCCTCCATGGGAAACGGGAGCACCCTTTAAACCCAAAAAAACCCTTATATAAAAAAACTGTCACTTTTTGGGTTTTTCCCTCCAAGACCTTCCCCCCCTGCAGGGGAAAAAAAACTCCCAACCTTTGGGGGATCGAAAATTACAGGCCTTTAATTTGGCCTTTTGGAAAAATTTGGTAAACCATCTGCGGGAAAGGGGCCTTGTCGGGCCCGTCAAAAACCTAAAAAGGACCCAAAAAATCTATTTTATCTACAAAAAAAACCCAGCATCTGAATTCTCAACCAGCTAGATGGTCCCTTTGCTTTTCCAGATTCAATTTCCTGATCCACTTCAGACCTGCTGATTAGCATCAAAGCTGATGCCCTCTCCCGTGCATCTGATGTAGTAGGCATAGAATCCGCACCTCAGCACATCGTTCCTCCCAAACACCTTATCCCTGCAGCTCCCATTGACCTACAACATATTCCTCCAAGAAAAACTTTTTTGTGCCCTTGTGTTTAAAAAATTTTGATTTTAAAGTTGGACTTTGGGCCCTGGGGTTTTGGCCGGGCGCCCCCAAAAATCAAAAATCTGGGGCCAACCATACCCCGGGGTTTACTGGGGGCCCAAATCTTGTTAAAAAAAAACAAGACTATTTTGAATTTTTGTGGTTTAGGGTGGGGCCCCAATAAATCCTCCATTTTCAAGCCTGCGGCCCTTTCCCCTTCAACCCTCCTATACGGGAAATTCCCCTTTTGGAACCCACATCCCATGGATTTTAAATCAATGATCTCCACCCTCCCTCCCAAACAGATTTTTGGGTTTGTTTTTTAAACAGACTAAATTTTTAAAAAATGTCCTACTTTGGCCGGGGGCCCCACTTTTTTCTTCTGCTCCTAAAATTTGGGCCAGCCCATTTCTTTCAACATCCCTTTTTTGGGTCTGCATGGCCCCTTCCCAGTATATCACCCTTGGATCAGAGGGCCCCAATTTGATTAAAAAATTTTTGGTGTGCTCTCTGCCCCTTATCTGCGGGTTTAAAAATTGGGAAACTTTTCTTCCTATACCATGCCCCAAACCCGGTATGGTCAGGTTGAAACGTAAACCCAAAGGTTCTGCAAAACTACCTGCCCCACTTCTTCTTGGAAACTTTAAAGGGTTTACATGGTTTAATTTTCAAACCCTGGCCACAAAATTCTCCTACAACCCCCTGGATTCTAAATTCATTCGTCCTCACCATTGTATAAAAAGGATTTATGGCCAACCCCTTTTCCTTTTTTCCCACCTTTCCTAAAAATCTCTGCTGACATTC
Organism: Phyllomedusa bahiana; assembly: GCA_025379985.1. NCBI lineage: Eukaryota > Metazoa > Chordata > Amphibia > Anura > Hylidae > Phyllomedusa > Phyllomedusa bahiana. The sequence goes on along the minus strand of JAODAL010076412.1, from coordinate 9,029 downwards.
CTGCTGTGGGGTCCCAAAAGGTCCAAAAATTTAATAAAGGTTTTTGGCTTTAAACCCTCGTAGCTCCCCACAACTAGCAGTTTCACGCATGAAGAAACAAGAGGATAAGAAATGAAGAGCTCCTCCAATCTTTGCCCCTGGAGATGAGGTGTGGTTATCCACAAAGTACGTATGGCTGAAGATTCCCAGTTATAAGCTGGGTCCATGTTTCCTGGATCCTTTTGAGGTGTGGCTGTGGATTGACCCAGTGACTTACAAACTCTGTCTTCCTTCTATGATGCATGTCCTGAACTCTTTCCACAACTCTCTTCTCAAACCGTTAGTCCTCAACTACTTCTCCCAATAGGTTGTTTCTCCATCCCCTGTAGCTGACACTGCTGATGTCTTCCAAGTTAAAGAAATTATGGCTGAGAAGACTATTAGGGGGAAGCAGTACTATCTTGTGGACTGAAAGGTGTTTGGGCCAGAAGAGAGGTTCTGGGAATCAGACGACAACATTCTCGACCGGGACCTTGTGCTAAAATTTCATAAGGCCAAAAAGAGGAGAAGACCTAAAGGGGGATACTGTTGTGAATGCTCCCGCTGCCCATCATGGGTGCATTTGTGTGCCTGCTCTGCCCAGCGCTCTGGGTTTGAGTAGCACCACAATCCGTGTGTCGGACCGTGGACACACTCGCAATACTAATTCCCCGCATCAGAACTTACCTCTCCTTGCTCCTCACTGTTCTCCTGCTGGCCGGCACACATGTACTGGCTCAGTGAAATTAAATTGCAGGGCATTGACCCTGTTTAGTCCAGCCTCTTTACCCATGTCCTTGCCAGATCTACGTTCCTGTATATCCTTAGAGAAAACGTTCTTTTACTCTCTGTCTCTACCATGTTCCTGACCTCCTGCCTGTTCCCTTGACCATGCTTTTCCTGTCGCCGACCACGAGCCTGCCATACGATTTTGTACCTCACTATACCAAGGCCACCAGTACAAGCTGCATCAGGGGTAGTGACCTGGGATTCTCTTGTTCGAGAAAGTTCAACCTGTCTTGATTTGAGCTCTAGGGAAAACCAAGAGCCCCTTAGACTCTGCCCCATGGCGCAGCTTACACCACCGCTTGTGGTGGTCCAGAGGATCCAGTATCCAGCACTCCTAACACAGTATTAAAGTGTCACGTCACGGCTGGTACCATGGACACACCTGTGTTCCTCTTCACTGCTCACAATATCTTACTCCCCCAATCATTGGATTCCAGCTGCTGTGTCTTCCAGCCTTAATTTAAGGTTCAGCATGCACCATCCAGCTTTTCTAGAGCCAGTACTCTTAGACCTGTATCTATTTTAGTGTTCCTCCCCCACTCATAACTGGACAGTTAGTTGGTGTGCTCTTGGTGTTCTGCTTTTTTTTGTCCTGGTATTAATCTTAGACTTTTCTTACCGTTTTATGAGTGGACTTCGTCTGACCTTCTTTTTCTCTCCTTTGTCTCTGCCTGATCCTCCTGTACCATGCCTGCATGCCAGCCATCACCACAAGTGACCTTGGCGAAGGTAGTGACCTGGGATCTCCCTTCAACGGAGGCCAAGTCCCCCTGCAGGGGCTGAATGTCAGGGGCTCTTTAGACTCCACTGCTTGACAACGTGTTATACCAAACCTGCAGCTGACACAAAGGATTCACTCCTGCTTTGAACATAAAGTAAATATATCAGAAGTGACTCCATATTGTATTTACAGTTATTTGCAATTCTATAAATGTCATGAGTTGTTCTTTAAGCCTTGAAGGCTGTAATTTGAACTCCCTTTGATTTCAATGGGAAAGTCCTGACCACCTCACCATTTAAACTGGAGAAGTTTTGCAGCTTATTCTTCAGATCAGTACAGGTCCCACCTAGCGATATGCCATCAACGTCTATGGTGGGAATACTCCTTTCAGTATTTTGCTTAAGAAACCATTTTCAAAGGTTTTTTGCTAGTTGACCATATTCATAAATACAAGCATTGTCTGAAAATAACAACTGTCCTTGCTAGCCTTATACTAAATATTGTTAAAACAGTTAGGCTGCGTCCTCATGTCAAGGGACAAATACCGGTCCGGTATTTGTCCGGTTTGTGTGCAGTGCACACGGCCACGGAGGGGACGGCTTTTCTCCGCAATGAGCGGAGAAAAGCCCTCCGCCTTCACATTGGCTTGCACCGATTCCGTCCGAAAACCGGACGGAAGATTGTGCAAGCGCAATGCTTTGCGGGCGACCCGCGGGCGGAAAAAACGCTGAGCGGAAAACCCGTGCAGTGGGGACTGCTGCACTGGTTTTCCATAGAGCCCCATTGTGCTCATTTTTGGCCAGTTTTTCAGGCGGTTTGCAGTTTCGCAGATCGTCTGAAAAACTGGCCTAAAACCCGTGCCGTGGGGACATGACCTTACTAACTGGATGAGTGGCATTATGTCTAGTCATCATATCTCTGATTCTTGCCTTTATGATGCGGCTTATGAAGTTTGTCTTTCATATGAGTAGTTAGCTACTTTTTAAGATATTATGGCCTTCAAAATTAAACGTGGCATATATATAAAGGCTGAATCAAACACATAGAACAATACACAGTGTTTTTATAACATAGTTATACATTTATGTATAAAATGAACATAAAGTATATGCCTTATTCAAATTTACAAGCTAGATATTCATCTAATGATGGATCCAATAGTTCTGTTATTAATTGCAATGAATTCATTTTTTAATGTTCTATTTTGGGCTATAAATAAACCAGCCTGGGGAATGTGAGTCATTATCGCTCTCCCACATTAGCAAGCTGTCCAACACCCATAGAAGTGACCCTTAAAGGAGTTGTCTCCCCACAGGGTTTCAAAGAATGCATGAAAGAAATTCTCTGTCACTTCCTGGTTCATACTAATTTGCATAAGCTCCATGCTTGTACAGCTACGTTTGTGCTTTCAGATGCTAATTAGATTAGATTAGCTTCTCAAATAAATCAAAGGACCTTCTTATCTGATCCCCAAAACAAAAGCCCTAATTACAGAGCTGTTTACTTGAGATAAATCAAGCTTTTTTACTGTCTGGGAGCACAGGACACTGACTGACACTGCTGACCTGTGTGATGACCACTCTCTGTTATCTCATTGAAACAAACAGCCCAAAGGGGATTTGTTTACAGGTCTGTTACTGAGGGAATGAAATTAGCATGGAGGTAATAAATTCACTTGTATCTCTTTAGGGAAAACAGAGGAACAATGCAATTTTTAATTCTTTATTTTGTGTTGCTACAATTTGAAAGCATTTTTCTTTATTAGCGGAACAACCCACTTTTTAATGGTAGAAATATTTTCTCTGTCAAGCTCCTTAGCTGGCATGGTCGCTATTGGCTGTGGCAGCTAAGGGGTTAAATGGTCAGGAACTAAGTTATCTCCACCAGACTCTCACAGCGATCGTGTGGACACAGCTCCTATACCTGCAAAATCGCCATGTACAGTTAAATCAGGATGTGTTAAGAGGTTATAGGTTTTCCCAGTTGGCTGTTTCACAGAGCCTACTTCTTATAGTCAGCTCTTATATTCTGTTCAGGCTGTGGGCGGGTCTACAGCAATGACTAACAAACTCAGCTAGGAATAGCAGAACTGAAATGTCAGAGGGACATTGGTGATGAAGTGATTTTAACAGCAGGGCACAGAAGGGTTAAAATTTGTCAGTAAAAAGATAAACAAGTTCTTGTGCTGCTGATAAGACACAGTAGGAAGTGACATCATCATCCCAGCCCAGGCTGCTAGAGCAGAGAAAGGTTGTCGGCAGTCTAGAAAACCTTATGTAAGCAAGCAGGAGACAAAGATAGCTCTAACTCTGAAAGGAAGCAAATCAGAAAAGTAATGTACATGTATTTGGTAATGATCTTTGTCTACTGGTTTAAAGCTAATCAATGAGATAGTTATATCCCTTTAAGTTCCAGATGAAAATTCTCTGGACAGTTTAATTTTCTAACAGGGCACTGATAATAGTCATGTATACTGAAAGGGTATTGGTTTTAAGACCCTCTTGAAGAAACAGCAAAGTGTATTGTTATTCTTAGGGTATGTTCACACAGCGTACTGCGGTGCGTACCTGTGTGCGCTGCAATATACCGGGTGTTTTAGAAGGACACGCTGGTCACTTCTTTCTTCCGGTGCGTAAATTGGCAGGTAATCATAGCTCTCAAAGAGAGCTATGAATAACCATAACTGCGTGGGATATTCCGGGCATTTTGCAGCGCAATTACGCACCGAATTACGGCAAGCAAAGATGCTGTGTGAACATACCCTTACTTTTCCAGTGATCAAACTTCTTCCATATGGTGCCATAGGCAGTACTGTAGTTTTGAAACTCATTCTAGCTGAAAAAGACGTATCTATTATGTGACCAGGAACTAGTAAGATGGTTGGTAAAACCCTATGCTGTACAATGTACTGCAACTGTTTTTATCACAATGCAAGAAACTTTTCTGAATAACAAGGTCCCACATTTGATGTTAACAGTAATAGCACTCGCATAGGTGTAGTAACAAAGTAAACCATGATCTGTGTGGCTTAAATGGGGCAATAAGAATAGACACTGAACTATGTGTTCAGATTTTCTTCAGGGACATATGGATGGGGTTTCCAGGAGATTGGCCATATCAGTGGATTGTTTTGTGGCCATTATACTGTAAATGTCTGGAGTAAGCCTCCCTGAATGTTTCTCTGTTTAGGAACCTTTTTTCTAGAGTAAAGGCAATTTGTCTAGATTTTCTATGAGCCCCTGATGCAAACTGCAGGTAGGCTTCAAAGATATAGTCTGTTAATTTTAAAGTACAGTCTGTTAATTTTATTTTATTAAGATGGAGAAAGGGATCCCTCACTGCTTGTTCACATAAAAGCTAGCTGTAATGTCATCTCCAACTGTGACAATCTGTGCTACCCAGCATCCACTAAATCTTTGTGCACCACCTTTAGCTATATGCAGTTTCTGTACATAGCTATATTCTCATATAGGTTGAATGAAGTGCAGATTACTAAGAAAAGAAAAAAAATAGCTTGTAGCTGTTGAGATGTGCTTTGGCCAAAGGGACTGCTTCTTCAAGCCTAGCACCCTCCTAAATGAAAGGAAGAACTCCTCTATCTTTTAGCTTGTTTGTGGAGGCCAAAGTACCATGATCTAGACATTGTTTACAAATCCTCGGCATTTTACTTAAATGTATAGCAGGTTGGGTTTATAGAGGACCTGAAAGGAGTGTTTCTATCTCCTATCTTCCATATTAGGGAAAGAAAAGGTAGCTGGACTTGCTCAGCTGTATTTGGACCGCCTACAGACAAGGACAGGGAAAGCTACTGTATGCACAAGAAAATGTCTTCGTTCAGTAAAAATGTCACTCAGTAAAAAAGTTAACCTGTTTGAACAGTTTAACCAGTTCCTGACCAAGCCAAGTTTTACCCCACATTTTTCCCTTTTTCTGAGTACACGAGAGTTTGAACACTATAACCCTTTCTTGGTTATTTTAATAGTTTTTTTTCCTTTTTTTCCATGATACCATAGGATTTACTTTTGTGTAATTTTTCCATTGGTTTTTAATTGTTTTATAATATGAAAATGGTAAAAAAAAAATCAAAATTCTGTTTTTCACATTTTTTTAACAGCAAAAGTGACATTAAAATAAGTTTTATAATTGTGTAATTTTTAATCGCGGATGTTTATATATACGTTATGTAATGTTTTACAGTTGTTGGGACAGTACTAAAAGTTGAGGTTTGGGATTTTTTTTAAATATTTTATTTTCGTGTGTTTTTTTTTCATTATTTTTATTTTACATAACCTGTTCCCATAAGGTCCGAAAAAGACCTCTAGGGGCATTTATATATGAGCTTTTTTCTGGTTTGCTCTGTAACTGGGGCTGGGGAAATACAACCACCTGTCCTGACTGCAGAGCTGTCCCAGCAGTTTATGCAGTTACCATGCCCGGCGGCCATTTTATCACCAGCACCAGTAAACTGCCAGTGTTTCAGAACATCCATGCAGAGATACAAAGCCGTGTATTTAGACAATGGAACGGAAGGACACAAAATTAGTTTTTGACAAAATTGCTCCAAATAGCACACCTTACATAATCAGCTAGTGCTGCAGTATTAGGCTACCTCCACACAGCATCGGACAATACCCGTCACGTTTTGTGCAAAAAACCACGGTCGGTTTTAGCTTTTTTTTCTGTTGGCCCATACAGAGAAAACCGACGGAAAGATGCCGCTGCCGGCGGTTTTTACAACATGTTCCTAAAACCACCGGCACCAGAAACCGATCGAAAACAAAAACGACCTGTGTAGACTACAGGTTGTTTTTTAAATCCTAAGGTCTATGGGCAAGCAAAACCATTGGATTTTCAGCGGTTCTAGAATCCTAAAACTGCCAAAAATGCGATCGGTTTTGCTTGCTGTGTAGACATAGCCTTAGTGTAGGAACATATAGTGCAGGCAGGGTGCAGATGATAGTCCTGCCTCTGATACATTGGACAATGACCACACAAGTTTGCTAGCATCTTGTGCAGCCATTGGCGGACACATCTAAAGAAGCAATGTGTCTTCCTACCCTTAAAAAAAGTATCTAGCTGAAAAATGCACAGAAAATACACAGCCATTTTAGGAGTGGGGAGAATATCAATAAGCTGATGTTTAAGAACACCATACTAAAAATCATGCCCTAGATGTCTTATCCACAAACAGGGGACTCTTGCCACTGATTCAGTTGCCAAAGAAGCCTTGGAAATTGCAGCTGTAGCAATTTAGGAGATTCTCTTCACTGCATTTGTTTCCAATTAAGAGGATCTTTGATTAAGAATATATCATCAAATTGAAAAACTGCCTTTTTTTAAAAGCTTGCCTATTGATAAATGTACTTTAAGTAGGTTTCTCCTAGCTTTAGAGTCCTTAGGCTATGTCTTCACAGCAGTGGATTTTGGTTGGTTTTTCAGTTGATTCAATATTTTAAATCCGTTGAAAATCTGACCGTACCCAGCACTGTGTATAGAAAATCCATGCTGTAGCCTACACAGCACAGATTTTTTTACTGAGGATTTCCTAAACCTAAAACCATCCGGCGGAATATAGAACATGTTGTGTACTCTGTCGGATTCCCATAGCTCCAATGTACTGGGGAATCCAAAATCCGACCAGGTTTTCTTTGCGCAAAAAACTGCGGTGCGGCGGCATACAGCAATGTGAAAGTGCCATCGGATTTTGAATGCCATTTTCACTTTGTGTGTAGACAAATACTTAGGCTCTAACTCATACACTGTTTTAAAAATGGAGTCTATGTCATATTCAGAATCTGGTAAGCTCTTTTAAAATAAAATAGTCTTTAATTTAGGAAGTCCTGGCAAAACTTTAGCTTTCTTTTAGAGAAATAAGATTCCTGTTCAGCAGCATCCTCCAATTCTTCATGTGTTTCTTTCATGGCTTTTATTATCTTTGCAGCTCAGTCCTTGTGGAAAAGGATATAATCCCTTGAGATCTCCATGACTGACTTGGTTGAGTCAATTTCTCCTTCTGAAAGTACAATAATATCATCATCAGATTCCTCTGACAATTGTTTTCTAGATTTGCTCCTGAAGCATTCATTATATGACCTATTTCTTCTTTTGAGATACAACATTCAGCAGGGACTTATACAAAGTAAAGAATTCATCTCTGATAAATCACATATTTTATCCAGTACATATTAGTTGTAGGATTTACATAAAGTGTGGTAGGATTTATAATATATTTAAGCATTTATATAAGTAAATACATACTACAAGGATTGCTTTTTATATTAAAGATCTTGCAAAAACAAGTCACTATGCAATATATGTCCATTAACAGTGTCCTACCTATTCCTAGATACCCCCTCTTGTATAGGTTGCATCAGCTCCTCATGTCGTTATAGCTACAGACCTGTTTGATCTCTCCTGATAGGCTGCCAGCACTGGTTGCTATAGCTACAGACCTGGCTTCTTCTGCTGCACAGTGGTAGCCAGTAAACACGCTCCTGAATTCAAAATTGAAACCGAGAAAACAGGACTGAAGTAAGATGAATCGATGTAGTGAGACAACCCCTTTAAAATACTGAAAGGATTGTGTACAAGCCAGTATCCAGCACAGGTGTAGCAAAAGAGATGTCAGCCCCCCCATACATTCAGGAATATGAGTAGCTTTGATAAGATTAAGAGAACAACATATCCCCCACTATCTCCGGATACATGGGGTGATATACATCAGGTATAATCAACCCTTTCCATCCAGACACTCTGGACAGCAGGAAGACAAAAAAATGTCTTATAGTTACCACCCTGAGAGGCAAACAAAATAAGTAAAAGAGTAAAGTAGTAGCCAGACAAGAACTACCTGCTACTGGAGTAAAATAGCTCTGATACAAAAATTAAAATCTGCAAGACAGTCCTGTAAAGCAAACTGTATCATAGGCTGGGTAATTGGTTCAGTTCAGGAGGGTAGAAAACATGTTGAGGGGACCTTAAGGGTAAAGTCATACTACATGCAGCCACCAATGGGCACACAAGTATTGTTCTTATTTTATTCATTGATATAGTGCTGCACAAGTATTATCATTATTCACAGTGGTCCCTGTCTCTTGTCTGATATCTAACTTCCAGATAAACCTATCAGTATGTTTTAGAGGTGTTGGTTGTGTGTGTGTGGGGGGGGGGGGGGGGGACTAAAATAGCAAGAGGAAACTGATGCAAATATGGAGAGCACATACAACTTCTTGTGGAATTTAAACCCAGGACCCCAGAGCTGCAACATTGCTAACCACTGAACCACCCTGCTGTCTGGTATTCTGGTGAAATCACTGTTTCCAATGCAAACCTGTGTAACTATTGGCACCTGTCAGAACAACTAACTAGTGTTGAGCGGAGAATAAAAAGTTCTAGTTCAATTACAAATCGGCTCAAAATTGTTTCGAACTCAAAAAACCCCTTTTAAGTTTTATGGGAAAGAGTTCTGGTTAATTTTTATACCTTACAAGTGGGAGAAGGG
>JAODAL010076411.1:0-13635 GCA_025379985.1 Phyllomedusa bahiana | reverse complement strand
TGGTCCATCCCTCTGATAGTTCTGCTTCTGTCCTTGTGTGTGCACTGGCTCATTTATTGTAACTACCTCCCATTGCAGCTTATTTTTTTTGTCACATTCATTTCCCTCCCCACCTTCCCAGTATTTTTATTTTGCGGGGCAAGATATAATTTCTTATGGTGTCATTCACCATACTTTAGACTATACTGAGAAATGACAAAACAATTCTCAATGGGGCAAAAGGTGAAAAAAAGTACTTGTGCCATGTTTGCGGGAGTTTTGTTTTTATGACATTCAATCTTCAGTATAAATAACATGTTATCTGTATTCTGAAGAAGAAACGTGATCTCACCGTTTCTCATTAATTCACAGAATGAAGCCGACACTCACTGCCTATGTAGTGGGATTGCCGCTACATGGCCCCTTACCGATGCCAGGATGTACTAATGTGTCCAATTGCGGTAACATGCCCACCTTCCTATGACAGCCCTCTGTTATCTATTTAGGGGGACACCTTCTCTTTCACTTCGCCTGATATGCTTTGTGAATCTTGGTGGAGCAAGAACTTTTTCGATATAGTGATTTCAGGTTCTGACCTTTATTTCACAGACCTCGCTGTTTGTCTGTACATGTTCTGACCTTCTATTATGACTCTGACTTGCATAAACTCTGTCTGCTTCACAATCCCTTATGCCAGTCCCTTTAGTACTGCGTTGTAATGTCAGTTGTTGCTGTGGGAGACTGTATCAAAGGGAGCAATTTGGAAGAATCCTGCAGCAAAAAACACATCCCTTTATAGGGGTTCAAGCTCCCATGTGCAGCCTAGATCATCCACCATCTTTCACAGCTGAGAAATCTATGTACTAAATTCATTGTAGAATAAGTTATCGACTAGGAAAAGGCAAGGAAATCTAAAATAAATCTAAACCTAAACTGTAACTGGTGTTTATGTTAAAAAAAACCTGATATTAAACTTTTAGGCACCAGAAGATTATTAGATGCTTATTTGTTTCCATCCAATTGTATTGTACGAGCAGGGAGAGGAGGCGTAATCCATAGTTCTCAATGAGAACTATGGATTACCGTAATTTCGGCGCATCGCCCATATTAGAGCGCAAATACGCTGCGAAATGCGTGCCATAATTACCCTGTGTGAACATACCCTTAGAGTGTAGAAACAGAAATGTTATGGATTTTCTGCATTGTCAACAACCACACAAAATCTGTGTTTCTGCAGCAAAAACTTTGGATTTATTGCAGAAAATCTGAAATCCCCAGCATAAAATAATATTACTGCATATTTAAATTCTGCACTGCATGTCAATTTAGATTCAGATTTTTTAAATTGTGTGAAATTTCTTTAATTCTCATTCACATTACTGGCACTATAATACACTGTGGGCCACATGTATGAAAACTGTCTAGGTGTATGACATTTTGTTAACATTTGTATGACATTTGGTGCCCATAACGACCAATCAGAGCTCCTCTTTCACTTTTCCAGAGCACTATATGAAATGAAAAGGGAGCTCTTATGGTTGCTATTTGTAACAAAAAAATTCTTAGGCCAAGACAGTCCCCCTGTGTATTTAACATTTCAACCTTCAGAGGAAAATCCACAGCATATCCAATCTGTGCAAAAGCACTTTAATATTGGGTCATGAGCTACAAATTGTATTCAATATTTTTCTGCATTTTTATAAAAAAAAAATTGTTTTGGAGCAGCTTGGCAATTCAGCATTATCCATTGTGTAGGACTAACAAAGTCCTTGGCCTATTACATTTAATAAGAAAATCCTTCATAAGCACTGCAGTATTTCTAATTTTTATAGTTTAAGAAATCATGACCTTGCTCATCGGCTGTGACATACAAGCATCAAGACTTTGGAAATTATAGTGGTTTTAAAAACAAATCTTGGGAACTGCTGATGTAAGTGCAGAACAATGCACAGATATGTGACTTATGTTTTATTGAGGTAATAAATTGCTTCAAACATATATCTTGCATAAATGTTCTTCGCAAACCCATATGGAATATGCACTTGTACACAGACTCTTTAGAGATCTGAAATGTGGTTATAGCCCGAAGATAACATCATTCTAGAGAACAATGAGAAACACTACCTGCATTTGTGAGTAACTGGCATGGGCGCAATAACATTCAGATCATTTACCTGTAAGCTAAAGATTTGTTTTGTTACATTCACATTACAGTTTAGTGAAAACTGAAAAAGCAAAAGTTAGTGGAAGAATTTCTACTTTCATTTTTCGAACATCAAAACCGTCTTCTAACCTTTGCTTATTTCACAGGGAACAGACTTGCACAGAACATAAGAATGGCACCCACAGATCTGTAAAGGTCACTTCTCTATATCTGTATGTCTTCTATTTAATATGAAAGCATGCAGAGAATTTTTCCAACACAATCTAGTAGTGAAGCGGAGCACCATGCAACAACATACAGAGTACTAATGGTTTCATAATACAGAATCACAGAGACTCGTGGTGCCTCTTATCAGCCACAGACATACTGCTTTGTAATGTAAATAATACATTAAACAAAAAAAATTCTTCATACGATATATATTATTGTTGTGCTTTGAATTTAGGTTGATGTCAAATTCAATCTGAATCCAAGTGATTGAATTTGGGTCAGCTCGAAACACATTTTGGTGAAAATCAACAAAAAAAATCAACCTCAACCCTAACCCTAAAATGGGTTTAGGATTATGGTAAGTGTCTTAACTAGATTAACAGGCAAATATGATCCTAAAGGGGTCAAAAAGCAGTACCAAACTAAATCCAAAAATAAACCTCTATTAAAATGTCCTGGCTTTTTTAAGATGATGTAATTATTCCTTTCTATGGATGCAACTTTCCTTATGCATGGATACAGTCATGTGGCTTTTTTAATAAGAAAGAAAATAAAGAAATTTTGCATTATATCACTATCTGGAGGAGGCTTATCCATCGACCGTGACTCCACCGGACACAGATGATAAGTGGGTGAGCTGATACATACTTCACTCTTTTTCTATTAAAATATAACCTTTAATCTGTATATTAAAAATCCATATCAAACATGTATATCACAAAATGCAACTGATACGGACAACATATTCAAAAGTGAGAAAGCATTTCTGAGAGTTCCAGTACAATTCTATTTCACCCTATTGAATCCAATAACACTCTAAAGGGCCCTTTGCAGGGTAACCGCCCCAACCAAGGCGATCCCACAGATCTAGTCAATAAAGCAATAACACAAGGGTGCACTAGAAACAAAAAGCGCTCACATAAACAACAATGTCTGTAGTCTAAATATTGACATGAATTGAATGACGACTATATTAAATGATCCATAATGGTACTGAAACCCAAAACATTTTGTCTCAGATGAACATACTCATCAGTAGGGATACCTGGTAAATACAGTGGGAAAAAAAAGTATTTAGTCAGCCACCAATTGTGCAAGTTCTCCCACTTAAAAAGATGAGAGAGGCCTGTAATTGGGCATCATAGGGAGACCTCAACTATGAGAGGGCAAATTCCGAAAATCACTTGTTTCTATTTTGGAAAGAATTTATTTGCAAATATGGTGGAAAATAAGTATTTGGTCAATAGCAAAAGTTGATCTCAATACTTTGTTATATATCCTTTGTTTCACAATGACAGAGGTCAAATGTTTTCTGTAAGTCTTCACAAGGTTGGCACACACTATTGCTGGTATGTTGGCCCATTCCTTCTCTGTTTTGGGGCTGTCACTGGGCAACACAGACTTTCAACTCCCTCCAAAGGTTTTCTATGGGGTTGAGATTGGATATGGAAAGACCATCCGGCCTTGAAAATTCTTTTACAAACCCACTCCTCTTCCCCCGGTGGAGCTTGGGATCGTTGTTGTGAAGCCCCGTAATTTTCATCTTAAATTTTGCCCTTGCTGATGGAAGGGGTTTGCACTCAAAAATTCCAAAAATGCCCCCATTATTCTTTAATTTACACGGATCATTTTGTCCTGGTCCCTTGCAGGAAAAACCCCAAAAGCTGATGTTGGACCCCCCTATGCTTACAGTAGGTATGGTGTTCTTTGGATGCAACTCGGCATTCTCTCCCTCTAAACAACGAGTTGTGTTTTTACCAAACTTCCTACCTTGGTTTCATTGACCATATGACATTTCCCAAACTCTTCTGGATAACCAAATGCGGCCCCTGGCGGATAGTATGTTACTGGGGGTGCCTTTGTTATGTTGGTCCCGCTCTCTGCGGTCATTACAGGTCCCCCTTGTGTTTTGGAATTTTTGTCCCCGTTCTTGTGATCATTTTGCCCCAAATGGGATGGATCTTGCTGAAGCCCCAGATCGAGGGAGTTATCAGGGGTTTGTTTTTCATTTTCTAATTATCGCTCCACTTTGATTTCTTCACCCATCTGCTGCCATTGGTTTCTCTTCCAGCATGGTGCGGGCTACAATTTTTGTTTTGGTGCCCTTTCGCGTTTTTGGTCTTCCCATAATGGAGTTTGGAGTGTGATTTTTTTGGGTTTTTGTGGCGGTGTATTTTTACTGATCATTCAAACGGGGTGCATTCTAAGGTTGGTAGGGGGAGTCAAAAAGGGCCATTGTGGAGCCAAAAAATTTTGTTGTTAATTAATCTAAAATAAATTTTAAATGACTTGTTTTGGGATTTTTTTTTTTCTTTTTGTCCTAATTTTTGAGGTCTCCTTGTTTTAAATTAAGGGCCCCCCATTTTTAAAGTGGGAAAAACTGCGCAATGGGGCGATAATATTTTTTCCCCAGGTATATGTGGAATGGAGGGATCCTCCCGGGTAACCAGGTTGTGGGAGTGATGTTCTAAACCCCCCAATTGAATCCCCAACAAGGCTTTGGGGGTCCAATCATTTGGTCTCGTTTTGTCTTGCTGTTTTAAAAAGGGATCTTGTTTATTATTTTGGGTAATGTATAATTCTTCTTGCCCAAAAATTATGGGGGTTTACACTATATAATGCCTTGCTTTTATAGTCGCTTCACAGTCAATTTTTTGACTACAAAATTTTGTTGTTTAAAGTGAGCGTTTTTTTTTCTAGTGCACCTAGTGCTTTGTCAGTCCTCAAGCGGTTAGGGATTTTTTAGGGCAAACTCGATCTGTGGTGTCACCCTTGTCGGGGAGGTTACCCCACACAGGGCCCTTTAGGGTGTTATTGAATTCAATTGGGTGAGAAATAGGACTGTAAAGGTTATATTTTAATAGAGGTTTATTTATGAATTTAGCTTTTAAAGGGGTTTTGCCATGAAGTGACTTCCTTACCTGTTATCTGCTAAGGACAGAAGATAAACAAATCATGCGGTGTCATGAACTGCTGCAAGGGGGAGTGAGGGGGAGCCTGAGCAGAGCGAGTAAGAAAGTGGCCGTCTGCAATGCTTACTAAGATAATTACATATACAACTGTGGATTCCTATACAGCAGAAAGGCTCATACACTGCACATTTCTCCCCAGCTCCTTGCAAGCTCTACATTTTCCTAGTCATCAGATAAGAAGTGCAAACACGCAAGCGCAGCCAGATCAGCTCCTGGTCATGTCTAATGTAAACTTTTAAGTAACTAATGGCATGTAAAGAAAGCTGTAGCTCTCACAGGCTTGACTTTTTATAATCACATATATTTAGAAAAGTGATTATATACCCATTTTGGAGGATCCCACGTCAGCATTACATCGGGGCAAAACCCCTTTAAGTGTTGTCTAAGTTTTAGGAAAGTAAAGTTAAGTCTTCATACGTGGAGAAAATCAAACAGTATTAGCCACGGCATGGTCATTTGGCACATTTTTAGACTGCCAATTGAAGTTTACACAATCTTACTTTTACAGAATAACAGTAAAATTGTTTCAGGTTTAGGAAAAAATTCAGAATTTTTATTTTCTGAAAAATATTAGAATCTATTAGTGTTCCTCAAACAGGCCACTACTCAGTTTCAAACTGCTTCAAGTGAACTTGTAAAAAATATTGGGATTCAGAATGTCTTGAACTTGAATTTTTTCTCTGGCAAAAACCTTAACCCTAACACTTTCCATTACTTTAAATTAGGCTAAGAATTAGGGTATGTTTGCAGGGTTTATTTCAGCACAGAATTATGCAGCAATATGCCCAAATTACACCACACAAACACGGTAATTCATAGCGCTCATAGAGAGCTATGATTTCCCAATGTTTTCACCGGCGTACAATACACGTGGGGGAAAATGAAAGTCAGTGGGAGCCGGCTGTCAACGCTTTAGAAGTAAGCACTGGCCAGCGTGTACTTCTGAAAACCCGACGTATTATGGCACGTACAGTATGCGTCGCAATACGCTATGTGAACATACCATTAGGGTTTGTGCTTTCTAAGGATTAACCTATTATTCCCCTGTTGGCTGCTACTGAGGAGACACTCAGGTTACCATGCTACAATGGAGATGAAAAAAATGTGATTGTGAAGATGTGCATAACCTTACAGCTCTATTTACATATACTTTGAAATGTCTTTCTTATTCTCCATCAGCTTTCACATTTGATAAAAGGAATAGTGGTGCATACAGAGCTAGTCTAGAAGTGACTTTAGAACTGTAAATCAATGAGGTCTGTATACTGGCAGGGCTGCCATTAAGGCATTATTGTCAATACTCTTGTCAAGGATCCTGATCAAATTTAAAAAAGAGGCCCTCTGATGAGTAGGGGGGGCCCCAATGCTTTGGCCGCATGAGGCCCTGACATTACTTATGGCAGCCCTGTATACTGGAATTGTAACATGTTGGGCAACCGATCCACCACAGTGTTTTCGCTTCTACTATGAACAGTAGCCATGACACATACAGTATGTGAACAGAGCTCAATACACACCTAGGTGGGTACACCCTTCTAAATCTTTACTTTGGACAGCAATTACAAATACCCCTTTTACCCAGTATTTCTTAGTGTATGTGAACATTTAGGGCCACATGCAGGAAAACTGTCTAAGTCTAAGACTTTATTTGTTGCCCATAGCAACCAATCAGAGCTCCCTTTTCATTTTTTTCGAAGCACTATTTTAAATGATAGTCTTAGACCAAGACAGTTTTCATACATGTCCCCCCTTAGGCTTTATTATTTAGGTAAATTGTGATTAATGTTCTGTTTCTCCTCTCCTTGTTAATTTAACACATTTCTTTTAAAACTGTAAGTGGAGGTGTGCAAATTAGCTACATGCATCATTTACCTTAGCTTTGTCTGAGTGTTTTCATCTTGAATTCACCAAGCAACTAATGTTGATCAGTATTCCCTCAGCAATGATAAAAAGAATCATTTAATGAGAGAATATTTAGTGTTGGATACAACAGCACTAAATTTACTATTGACTGGTAGACTTACAAGTAATTTCATTTCTTTTGTGAAAGTCAAAAGGATCGTGGGTGGAAATTCACAGATAACATATAAACTTTTATATTAGTGCTGTTAGCATTTTTATTGTAGTGACTAGGAAAATATGAAATGAATTAAATTGTGTGATATGGAAGAACGACTGTTATTGTGTTAAAAGGGAAAGGATTAAAAAAATACAGAGGAACAAAAACAGTTACATTGCCAAGTGAAACACATTTTAAATGCTCCCTTGATAAGAGGCTAGTAAACCTATAAATACAAGGGCTAATCAAAGAGAATGGATACCATAAATACAAAGAATACCAAAAGAAATTGTATCCAATATAATAGTATAGAAATGTAAAAACAATACTTTATTAGATCTTATTATAAACAATAAAAAAATATGTAATAGTAACAGACAAAATCACACCCAAATAAAAAATGTACAACCAACTAATCCCACTGAAAAATAATACTATACATCATACAGGTGATAACAGTATCAAAAAATCACATAAATAAATACAAAAACATCAGTTCAATACATCACCAAGGGTCAGTGGATTAGAGTGAGCCAAACCACCCCGACGCGCGTTTCGCCTGCGCTTTCTCAAGGGGAGATAAAAAATTGACATGCACATTATCCAAGCGCAATACACGCCGTGGATAATGCAAGTCTATGGGGCCGGCGGGCCGCGCCCCCGCCCCGCCCCTTATTCAAGCCGGAATTGCGAGCGCAATCCGGCTCGCAATTCCTGCTTGAATAAGCCGTGTGAACTGGGGCTAATGGTGTGTTTCTCTTGCAGCTTTGTTGATCTTCTCTCTCTGACACTCAGACTCACCCCATCACGGATGGACAGACTGAGCCAGCTTACAGAGTTCTCCACAATAAGTGAACAAATTAACTCTTTGCCACAGATTGCAATATCCTTACAGACTGAACTGGATGGATTTCAGACATGTGTAGGGCAGAAATACACACACTGGATTTGACACAGAGTTCCCCACAATAAGTGAAAAAATGAACTCTTTTCCACATTTTGCAATATCCCAAAATAAAAAAAACGCTAGATCAGGAACAGGTGTGTGTATGTGACACACACCTGTGTATTTGAAAGGTATTTCTCCCCATTAACTCTAAAATCGGAAGTATTTTGCAATCTAGTGCTGCTACAGAGAGATGTTTGTGCATACGAGACAGTGACAAGTGTGAGAATTTAACATGGCTGCTCTATTTATAGGGCTGTGACATTACAGAAGCTGCCTGGCTGCTGATTGGCTGCATGTCTGCAGATGTCATTGAGGGCGTTCCTTTCTTCCTCCCATAGCTCTTTGCCTCATGTCACGCCATGTGCTCGTGGCCATTTTATATTCATTACCACGAATCGTCATGAACTTCGGCTTCATTCAGAATCAAATTTTTCCTGAAATTCTACATTTGTTAGAATTGATTCGCTCATCCCTAGTTTTGGCAGCCAGCCAATCAGTGCACAGCACAGAGAAGTGTAAAGAAACGTCACCACAGAGTGTGTAAGGATCTCATTGGCTGCTGGAATCACATGATCCTCTTATGCATTTCCTGTTGAACGCCATTTCGACTTTACTCTCTATAGTGAACACACTGCTCTCTCTGTCTGCTTGTTTGCTGGCTTAGGGAATCATACAAAGCAATAGAAGGGAGTTAGGGAGTTTTGTATAGCTTTTGTATAGTGTATAGTTTTGTATAACTGGCTGCATTTTTCCCATCTTTATTCAGAGTGCCCAAAAGTTCATTTCTCCTGTTTTGGGGGTCCCGCTACTGCAGAAGACACCATCAGCAAATCTGCCATAGAAGGAAATGCAAGTGTTGCAGTGTTGCTGCCAGGGTTCTTCCATAAGAAACTGTTAACAGATATTTCATAGAAAGAAATCTATTTGTAATACTATTTGCTTGTAACAAATGTTTGGGATTCAAGAAGATTTCCGTGTCACAGTGTTTGGAGTAGATTTCTTCAATAAGAGACTGTGTACAAATCTTTACCTTTTTAATATATATCTTTTTGAACATGGAGCGATCTAGGGGTGGAAAGTGAGCAAGGAGGGGCATAGGGCATGGAACTAGAGGTACGAGACAAGGCACTCCTTCCAGTGCAACACACAAGCACATCGTCAGTCGCAGGACAGTTAGGCCTGTCATCACTGGGTCGGTTCCCTGTGTGTCTCATTTCTGAAGAACGTCGCCAATCTGTTCTTCAGTGGTTAACACACCCTGCATCCAGCGGTTTTAACTCCTTTTCCTCTCAGTCATGGCCAAAAGTGTCATCATCATCATCATCAGTCCAACCTGAAGCAAACATGGGCCAAATGTCACCCAATATACAGAACACTGTAGATAATCAATATTCGGAAGACCTCTTTGATGAAACAGTGTGGTTGGGATCAGAAGGCATTTCAAAAGATCAAAAGGCCAAAGAGGATGATTTTGTCTGCTGTGATGCCCAACAGCTAATGCCCTCAGATGAGGAGAAAAAAGCTGATCTGTCGGCAGAAATATCAAGCGGTCAGTGGTGCCTCGCAGTGCCTGTGGCTTCTAGCCAGCAGCTTGAGGATGTAGACTGTCAGGAAGAGGAAGTCACCTGTGGTTATGATGAGGATGATGACATTGCGGATCCAACGTGCTCTTTTCAGCAGCAGCTGGCGAGCGCATTATCAGTGGAGGAGGAGGAGGGTGATGGGGTAGTGTCAGTGCAGGTCCGGCCTGAGAAAGTGGTTGCACAATTACGCTGACATTACTCCACCAACCGTGGTCAGTGGTGGCAGCGGGAACACTGCTACTAGGTTTTCACCATCGAAGAGTTCCAGGACCTGTGAAGCCTGGGCTTTTCTCGATCAAGCCTCAGATTCACCGAATAACGTCATATGCCGTATTTGCTTTCAACGTGTCAGTCGAGGAAAGAATATTAAGCATTTAAGCACCACCAGCATGAACAGGCACATTCATGTTTAAGAGTTTAAGCACCACCAGCATGAACAGGCACATGCATGTGAAGCATGAATTGCTGTGGAAGAGTCACTTGGATATAAAAGCCTACACAGGTCATGGGCTTCCAACCATTGTAACCTCTTATGCCTCTTCCTCCTCTGCCACTTCCAAGCCCAAGCGGTCCTCTGCTGCCGATGTGCCAGAGCATCTTGAGCAAGCACCATCCCCAGTTCCAGACACTGTCGCCCGATCCCTACCAAAAGCAACACAGTCTACACCTTACCCTTCCTCCAGTGTGACCTGCACGCCGTACAATGGCCAGTCCGGCAGCCATTCTTCTCTGTACCAGGTGTGGGAGCATAAGAAACATTTTCACCCCAACCATCCCAAAGTCAAAAGCCTGAATGTCGGCATTTCCAGGCTGTTGGCCTTGGAAATGTTGCCTTTCTGCCTGGTGGACACTAGTGATTTACGATCCCTAAAAAGATCGAATCGATACTCGATTTTTAAAAAAATTGATTCAACGGTCCAGTCGATCTCAAGCCGATCTTCGATCCCCATTAAAGTCAATAGGAGAAGATGTTTGGGTTAATTTTTATACCTGTACAGGTGAGGAGAAACTGGAATTACCATCCATAACCGTAACCTGGATCCGTGGAACAACTTAGTGAAGAAAATGTGGCTCTAAGAGTCACAGAAAAAAAGTCACAGGCTAAAGTAATTCATTCCTTTCAATGGCTAAGTGAAAAGATGAGGACAGCGTAGCTATAGGAGGTGCAGCGGTAGCAGCTGCTACGGCGCCCCTTTCACACATAAGAAGACACCGGCATTGGAAATGGCACATATTAACTGGGAAGAGCCCCACTTCACTTTTTGCACTAGGGTCCAAGACTTTCAAGTTACACCTCTGTTAGCTGAACTAGATTAGACGGGAGTACCATTGGTGGCAGCGAGAACATGCCAATGGGGAACAGTAATGTTCCAGTTAGACAAAATTAGATGGCAGTTTCATTTGTGGCAGCGAGAACATGCAAATGAGGAACATGGAGGTTCCGGTTCGACAACATTAGGATGCAGTACCATTGTTGGCAGCGAGAACATAGCAATGGGGAACATGGAGGTTCCGGTTCGACTAGATTAGATGCTATACAGCAGCTAGCCTTCTGTGTACCAGGTGTGAGAGCATAAGAAATGCTTTTACCCCAATCATCCCAAAGCTAAAAGCCTGGATGTTGGCATTACCTGGCTGTTGGCCTTGGAAATGTTGCCTTTCCACCTGGTGGACACAGATGGGTTCCACTAGAAAAGCTGTCCTTGCCCTGGCCCACCACGTTGCAGAAAAGATCTCCTGCGCGTTGGCTGCATCTGTGTCCACCAAAGTCCATCTCACTACAGACACATGGACTAGTAAGGGCGTTACATCTCACTGACTGCTCACTGGGTAAGTTTGGTGGATGACAGTGTCTCTGGTGATGGGTCTTGGGCTCGGTGGACACTCTTCTACACTGCTGGGATGGTGCAGAGTCCAGATCCCCAAGCTTGACGGGTAGTATCATGTGCCAAGAGAAACCGGGCCTTTCTCAAATAATTTGTCTTGGAGACCATCAACACACAGGTCAAAAGCTGTGGATGGCTCTGCACACGCAGACTGACCGGTGGCTGGGTGCTTAGAACCTGGAGCCAGGCAAGGGGATGTGCAACAACGGGAAAAATCTCCTTGCTGCCCTTAAGATCAGTAAACTTACGCACATCCCTTGCTGGCACACATCATAAACCTGGTTGTGCAGAAATTTCTCAAGCACTACCCAGGTCTTGGCTGCCTGCTGAGGGTGGCTCAAGGTTTTAGCTCACACTTTTTACTCTCCAGAAGATGTAGAAGGCCCGACTGTTTTGCAATTGTATAGGTCTTCTTTAGGCGGTAGTTCTAGGTTGAGGGCGGGTGCAGGACGGCAGTTCAGCTCACAGAGTAGAGCACATGAGGCTAGCCAGGGCTCTGGTGATGGTCAGGATGAGGAAGTGGAGGAGGAGGGAGGGGTGGACACCATCGGTATTGATTACCCTACAGTGGTAAGAGGTTGGCACAGATTACAGGAAGAGGAGGAGGAGGAGGAAGAGTAGGAAGATCCTGTGAATGCCCCCTAAAAATGAACAGCGAGATAAAGAGGTGGAGGGATCATATCTAGAGATGGGCGAATCGATTCTAACGAAGTGGAATTCGTTTAGAATTTCAGGAAAACTTCGGTTCGGAACGAAGTTGAACTTTGAGGTACTTCGGGTGAACGAAGTGTGCTTTTGATTTATAAAATGGCTGCGAGCACATGGCGTTACATGGGGCAAAGCACTCTGGGAGGAAGAAGGGCATGACATGACATGAAGAAGCCTGCATGACATGTGCAGAGATGAAGCCAATCAGAGACCGGCGGGATTCTGTGACGCCACCGCACTATATAAGTCCGGGCGCGACGCTGGGAGTTCACACTCCTCTCACTGTACTGATCAGGGAAGGTGCTGCTGCGGCTGATTGTGATAGCTCTTACTGAAGAACTGATTTTTATACAGCGATTTTTTTGGGGTGTCTCAAACTTGTCTCAGAGACTGCTTCTCTTAATGTTCTATTTCTGGTTTTTTGGGGTATTGGATCTGAAGTCCAGTGTGTGTCCACTGCAGCTGCATATACATTTTAATGCTATCTGCTCACAGCACATTGAATATCCAAGGGGGATCTAAGCCAGTTATTGTTGTATTCATTTAAAGAATATATAGAGAAAAAGTAACGAGTACAGCTCACCGGACTCCTCGGGTATCACGGGGTTATACAGCTCTCATTAATCCAAGTCCGGTGCACGGACGATCATCCTGGCTGGAGATGAAAGCACTCTGCAAACTGGAAGCGAAGGTAATCTAGCACTCACAGACGTAGGATTGAGTTTGTACTCAATCCTACGTCTGTGAGTGCTGGATTACCTTCGCTTCCAGTTTGCACTCTTTTAAGAAACAGCGTTTTTACAATACAAATACCACTTCATTTTTGGCTGCTCAATTCTTTGCGCAATTTACATCCAGGGTTAATTAACGTTGTTTTTCTGCTGTGGTGACTCCAAGAAACCGTCTTTTTCACCACCAAAAAATAAAATTTCCTGTAGCCTAATTCATAAGCGAATGTTAATTACAATTTTTTTCTCTTGTTGTGTAGCGTAGAAAACACGCCATTGTAACACGCTACAAAGCTCGTAGTTTGTGGTTGCTCAAATTGTTTGCCGCAATTTACATCCAGGGGTTAATTAAGCGTTGTTTATCTGCTGTGGGACAAAAATAAACCGTTTTTTCACC
>JAODAL010076410.1:0-13636 GCA_025379985.1 Phyllomedusa bahiana | reverse complement strand
TAATTGCATTTTAAAAAAAATTCCAAATTTTACCTTATGTTTTACAGTTTTTTTGTGCCACTGATATTTGTATTAGATGTATGCTATTGCCTTACCAGTGTGCACCTATGCTTACGTTTTTCCAAATATATGGATTTGCACAGCCTAATTAATTTGTGTAGTCTATTTGAGGGATGGCAACCTCATTGGCTTGCTGCACTCCCCTCACCTCTTTTAAACCAGTGCAGGATAATTCAGTAGCAAGTTCCTATCACTCACTGAGAGGTTGTAGTCTGAATGGACTCCTAGAGAGGTAACATGTTAGTGTTAGGGACTCACCTGTGCTGGGATCCCCTTGACGCTTTTGGGAGGTGAGCTTAAACAATTTTTGATCAAAAACTGTAAACTAAGAATCCCAGTTTTTCATATTTTCCTTAGCAGTAATGCATTTTCAAAAAATTCCTATATACCTTGATGTTTTACTTAGTTTTGTAATGTGTCACTGATATTTGTATTAGATGTATGCTATTGCCTTACCAGTGTGCACCTATGCTTACGTTTTTCCAAATATATGGATGTGCACAGCCTAATTAATTTGGTTATGTGGTTATGGCATCGTGGTAATATTGTTGATATTCAGCAGTCACTTTTATTTGTAGGGGCTATTCACTGACAGTTAGCAGGTATCTTGACATTTAATATGCATGTGGTGGTGGTACGTGGTTATGGCATGGTGGTATTATTCACTATGTGGTGATGATGGATATTAAAAGTCAATACACCTGCTGTCAGTGAATAGCCCCTACAAATAAAAGTGACTGCAGAATATCACCCATACTACCTCCATACCATAACCACATATCAACACCACATGCTTTTTAAAAGTCAATAAATCTGCTACCTGTCAGTGAATAGCCCCTAAACAATAAAAGTGACTGCAGAATATCACAATGCCACTACATAGTAACAGGATAATATCAGCATGCCATAACCACGTTGCACCACATGCATATTAAACATCAAGATACCTGCTACCCGTCAGTGAATAGCCCCTACAAACCATTATTCCACCATGCCATAACCATTCTCTCTCTCTGTTTTTCTATTTCTTTCTCTTTCTCTCTCTCTCATACCTACCTATATTTCTATGTGTGCCTACCTAATACAATACTGGTCATGCACATTTAGTATAACTTACATAACAGCCCTATAATTTGTACATGGGCACACAACCCTGCAGGCACACACATATCTAAGATGCACACGGGCACAAAAATGCCTGAAATGCCAAACCTGATAATGAGACCAGGAAGACACAGGGACATTTTGACACCT
The DNA here is from genome assembly GCA_025379985.1 of Phyllomedusa bahiana. Taxonomy (NCBI): domain Eukaryota; kingdom Metazoa; phylum Chordata; class Amphibia; order Anura; family Hylidae; genus Phyllomedusa; species Phyllomedusa bahiana. Next base: position 12,322 of record JAODAL010076410.1, on the reverse strand, counting down.
GAAATGATTAAACATTTGTGAGAAATGCAAACTGCTCCCCCTCTACTCCCTGCGTGAAAAAAGAGGGAGAAGCAGAGTGTTTAAGGATGTGTATATGGGTGGGGGAACAGAGTGTATAAGGGTGTGTTATATGGTTTGGTGCAGCAGAGTATATAAGGGTGTGTTATATGTATGGCAGGAGCAGAGTGTATAAGGGTAGAGGAGTGAATCTAGCTAAAGAGACTTAGTTATTGCCCAGATCCTTCATATCAGAGCTGTCACTGGGTGATGAGCAGAGGCAGCCTGTTTCACACAGCTCAGGGGGGAGTGAGAGGAAGACAATGAGAACACAGACCTATAGAGGTGACACAGATTACTCAGACAGCCAACACCGAGCACAGAGAGAGCAGGACATCCAATCACAACAGAGGAGGTGTATCCCTACCTGAGGTTGACAAAAATGCACTACACACGCACGGCAGCCAATCACAGCACAGAGAGTGTGTCCCAAACGGAGGTTGGAGTAAAAGCACTGAACACGCACAAATTAGGTAACAGCTGCTATACTAAATCATTTACCTAAAAGGGTTTTCTCACTGCAAAGATCATATTTGCAATCGGTTTTTATTACCTAAATCATTTAGTATAGCAGCTGTTACCTAATTTGTGCATGTCTAGAGCTATTTCTGCAGCCTCAGGTCGGGCCACGCCCCTGTGCTGTGGCTGGCTGTTAATTATAAAATTTTGTTCAGCTTTTTAGATATTTAATTTTTTTCTCTAGTTAAAATCTTACAAAATTTATTGTGTCATGCTTTAGGTTTGTAATCAAATTTTCACTCATCTAAATGTAGGTCAGTGGGCATTTCTAGGACATTTTTACTATGATAACTCCATAACTACTCGCTTGATAACAAGAGTTATTGTAGATGCTGCATTGGCTTATTAATTTTATATGATTAAATTTAAAATTAATTTGATGTGATATCATTTTATAATAATTTAATATAATTTTATTGTATATTTATTTTAAATTATATAATTTAATATAATTGTTATATTATAGAATTTTATAATAATTTTATATGACCTAATTTTATGTATTATCATAAGTTAGTTTTTATTAATTTATTGGTATTAGTTGGGAAATAATTGATAGTTTTAGGAATATTGGCAATTATAGTTTGTCTAAGGCAACTTTGGCCTCAGTCACAGCACTTTGAAATTGGAATGTCTTATTATGACGGTTTCACTCCATATTTTGGCAAATCTGTCGAGACATATCCCCATAGAATTGACGCATACAAAAGTGTTAGGTCTGGTGTAGCATGCGTGTAGCATACATCTTTCAGACAGGGCTATGACAGGTGTTCACAGCACGCCAGAAAACTGGGAGCGGAGGGTGTCTGTATTTTGTGTTGGACACCTAGAAAGTGCTGGGCAGCCCGCCTAATCGAATAGTAGGGGCATCACTAATAGGTTGTAAGCCAGCATGGTGTACCACACCTATCTGTATTAATAGCACCCTTCTGTATCGCCTTATCTATATGCAATTGTAGTACCAGCAACCATGCATGAAGGGCATGTGAGTGGTTGAATTATCGGTATTTTTGCATTTGTGCAGTCTCCCCATGCATTATACTGTGGCTTTTCTGCATACTGTGTGGATAGGTATCAAGTTAATGTGCCGTTTTTTATCATCTAGTTGTTCCCCTAGTGGTGGGGTGTGTGAGCTGCTGCTCAGCAATTACCTGCACCTGTTTATCTTCCCAAGTAGCATAGGGGCCAGTGTTGCCTGCTACTGGATTCAGTCTAGTCCAGCCATTGAGCTGTAAGTTTGGCCTATGTAGTGGAGGGTGCAATTTTATTAAAATTTATTAAATTTATTAAAAACGATAATTATAGGGAATTGATGCATACTTGTTTGCTACAACTGTATAAGATGGAAATAAACCTTCTAGTTATTTTGATGTGTTTTATGTTTTCCATGTTCTCGTTTTCAGCTTCCAAGAGGAGAGGTCTTCATTTTTCAGTGATCACCACATGGTATAAATAAAATGATTTATTTTGCAGGTTAGTATAATTATGATGATACCAAATGTTTATCATTTTTTATTTGTTTTGCATTGCCATACTTTGAGACCAAGGTTGATATGTATGAAAACATGTATGATATAAAATACAAATATAAAATATATGTATGAAAACTGTCTAGGTCTAAAACTCTCTTTGTTGCCCATAGCAACCAATCAGAGTGCCCCTTTATTTTTTCCAGAGCACTATATGAAATGAAAGGGGAGCTCTGATTGATTACTTTGGGCAACAAGGACAGTCTTAGACCTAGACAGTTTTCATACATGTGGCCCCAAGAACTTTTCCACCCATTGACCTGCATGTGTAATGGTTTGTTGTAATCAGCTCAAGATTAAGGCCTCATGTATGAAATCTGTGTAGGTGTAGGACTAAAGGGGAGCTCTGATCGGTTGATATGGGTACTAGTGATGAGCGATTGTATTGACAATCGTCATCTGTTAGATAACAGATGTAACGGAGGAGTGGATCCGCTGGGCCAATGCAAGCGATGATAGCTAAGCCACGCCAGGGAACGGAATCTAAGTAGCCCCCGGTTTTCACCAGAGCCCGCCGCAAAGCGGGATGGACTTGCTGCGGCGTGAGGCTACCAGGTCGTTACCCCTGACGTGACTTGCTTGCGATGGCGGCCGGGGTACAGCGTGGTACAGAAACGTAATCCGGAGGCATAGTCGGGGACAGGCAGAAGGTCAGGGCAGGCAGCAGAGGTTCGTAGTCAGAGATGGGCAGACGGTCAGGGCAGGCGGCAAACAGGCAAGGTCAGGAAACGTAAGCAAGCGGACTGGTACACGGGTAATCAATACGGAACTCCAATACTCTCTAACGCACCAAAAACACACCAACAGACTGGCAGGAAGTACTGGGGCGGATACCTTAAATAGGACCAGCGCCCGACAATAACCAATTATCGGGACACTGGCCCTTTAAATTTAGAGAAGCCGGCACGCGCGCGCCTTAAGCGGCGGCCACGCGCACGACGGCCGGGACAGGCAGGCGCGGCGTTCACCGGAGCGCGGCCAGGTAAGAGAGGCGGCGCCGAGGCAGCAGAGGGGTGGTCGCGGGCCGCCGCGCCAGACCCCCTGCGAGCGGGGAGATGGTCGCGGGGGGCAGCAGAGCCCGCGACCCCCGTGACAACAGATTTTGGAAATTATCGTGTCGATAGTCGATAATCGCCGATGACCATTAAAGTCTATGAGAGAGCAACAACAGCTTAATTCCAACACCCAAACAAGGGAGAAAAAGCTGGAATTAACATCCACAACAGTAACCTGGATATGTGCTACCTCTTAGGCAAGACAATTAGGCTATAAAAGTCACAGAAAACAATTCATAGGCTAAAATAATGCATCATGTTCAATGGCTAACAGAAAACATGAGGACCGCGTAACCACAGCAGGTACACCGGTAGCAGCTGCTACGGGACCCCTTTCACACAAAACACGACACCAGTATTAGAAATGGCACATGGGAACTGCCAGGAGACCCTTAGCACTTTTTGCACCAGGGACCAACAACTTGTCATATATGCGGTGCCAGTGGCAGCAAGAACGTCCCAACAGGGAATGCAGAGGTTGAGCTGGCAAGGCCTCAGTTACAGTGGGTGCGGCAACAGACAGGGCCAAATGCAGTTAAATCAAATAGGGTGCCTACCCATTACTATTTCCTACTTTTAACATATCACCAGGCACCTTTTTCATTCCGGCCCCTGGCAGGAATACTGCCCTATTGCCACCCCTGGCATCCATTTTAAAGTAGCCTGACCCCAAAACCACCAAAAATTCCCTTATGGACACCCAGAATACACATTCCCAATAAGGAATTGACTATTTTAAAAAAAATATTTTTCCAATCTTGCCTCTGCTGCTGCTGGTGTGGCTACTTGCCATTCTACTGCTGGCACGTTGTGGACGTTGTACCACCGTGACATAAGAATGTGAAGAAGACGCAACAGAATTCCCCAGTGGAGGCCCAGTGAGGCCTGTGTCGAATTCCTACATTCTATTGTCAAGTGGGTTGAAGGAAATTGCTGACTTTTGATTTGGAACGTGGATCAAGGAGGGTGGACACCCAGTAACCGCTCTTCATTTTGATGGCCTTGAAACACGGCAAATTAGCTTTTTGTTAATAAGACCTTTACTATTGTTTTCTTTTAAAGCGGCATGCCCCCAAACCAGCAAAGATGCCCTTGATAGAACCTCAGATTAAAAAGTGCCGGAAGAAAGTAGTCTTTGAACCACCATTTTAGTTGACCTGGACATTGACTATACCTACCCTGGGCCGCAGCATGAGCCACAAACATGCATGAGCCACAGATTAAAACATGCCAGAAGAAAGTAGTCTTTGAACCACCATTTTAGTGAACTGGACATTGACTCTCCCTGTCCTGGACCACAGCATGACCTCAAAACACGCACAGGTGACCTTATGGACCATCAGCAGAAAAATTTGCAATAACAAATAAACTCTTTTAAAAAACAAGTTTTCCAATGCTGCTGCTGCTACAGCTACTTGCCATTCTACTGCTGGCATGTTGGTGACGTTGTTCCACTGTGAAATTAGAATGTGAAGCAAACGAAACAGATGTCCCTAGTAGGTTAACAAGGCCTGTCTGAAAATCCTGCATTATAATGTCAAGTGGGTTAAAGGAAATTACTGATTAAGGAGGGTGAGGCTGTGAACGTGGATCACGAAGGTTCAGGTGGCAGGATCGGACATAGAGTTGGTGCGGTGAGAGCCAAGCTAGTGTCCGTCATCTATTAACAGTGGGTTCAGCTAGCAGGGCTGGACTCACGGTGGGTGTGGTGAGAGCCAGGGTTGGCATCCGTCACCTACTAACACGGCAAAAATGCCCTACGATGCAGCAACGAAAACAGTCGGGCCGAAGCAGAGTGCGGAAGCGGAAGTGTGAGCTAAGACCGCCAGCCTTCCTCAGTACACAGTCAAGACCTGCGTAGCGCTTGACAAATTTCTTACTCTACGAAAGCGCTTGCCACTCCGTATGAGTGCGGACCAAGTGAGCTTCACTTGGAAATGCTGGTGGTTGACTCTCCTGTTCCACCCAGGTGCCCTTTTTCTTGGCTTTCTTTTTCTCGTTTTACTCAACGTGCTGGAGAAAACTGTCTCTGTTCTTGAGGTGGTGAATGTGCTCCATAATCCATGTCCTCTGAAAAACCTACATCTGTCATCTGTTCAAGCCTTCCTGTACCTCCCTTGTACAATTTAGAGGAATATTTTTATCAGCTATTTTGTAAATGCAAGTTTTTTAGTAGTTTAATTCTGGAAAACACATGTTTAAAGTAGGAATCCCACAACATCTTTGTTTCTCAGTTTCTCAATCGTATTCTTTTGGAAGAGGAACGGGAGGTAGACCAGCAACTAATGAGTGACCTCGGCAACTAGGCCACAACATCATCAGAGATCCACACCTGATTCATCTTGATGAAAGTCAAACGATCCACATTGTCAGAGGAAAGCCGGTTGAATTTGTCTGTAATGACTCCCCCAGTTATACTGAAGGTCCGCTCAGATATGACGCTGGCTGCTAGGCAGGAAAACATCTCTATGGGGTGGTGAGTGAGCTCAGGCCATTCATCTATTTTAGATAACCGAAAGTCAATTGGGTCCGGAACATATCCAAAAACATCGGTGTTGAGACGCAGATCGTAAGCCGGTCTCTATGTGTCGTATGTGTGGCCTTCATTACAGGCATTGCTTAGGTGGTAAATAAAGATTGCCAGAGGTCACCCATTAAACCCCTCTTTGCTCGCTTACCACCTGTAGTTCGCTCCAAGTTCAGAAAGATAAAAATGCAAAAGGTGTAGAAGAATTTTTCACAGTCTCTTATTGAGAAACTGTACTGCAAAGACAGCAGATCACAGGTATTCTTAAATCCCTATAACTTCCACCGGCCAACTAGGATTAGAAACAGAATTGTTTCTATCGAATACCTGTGAAATGCGGTCTGGTGAAAGAAATATGTATAACACAATTTACGTACAAGTGAGCTCTTTGCAGAAAACAGACGCACGGACTGCACTAAAAGTTTTGAATGTTATATGGAATAATAAGGCGGTCATGGCACCACTGACAACAGGCGAAATTTACTAGGAAATATGTATAACACAATTTGCGTACAACTGAGCTCTTTGCGGCAAAAAAACGCACTAAGTGCAATAGAACTATTTAAATGTTATATGGATTTAATATGGCGGTCTTCAAACCACTGACAACAGGTGCAATTTACTAGGAAATATGTATAACAAAATTTGCGTACAAGTGAGCTCTTTGCGCCAAACAGACATACGGACTTCAATTGAACTATTTAAAAGTTATAGGGATAAGTTATGCCGTTTTTGGGAACACTGACATGCAGTGAGTGCAATAGAACTGGAAAAAAAAGGTACAATTTCACCTCATATCAGAGGTATTCTGGCCAAAAAAAGTGGTAAAAAAAACATTGCTTTTTCAATTCAAGGTCACAGAACACGCTGGGCTACACAATATCACCCTTCCTTTCCAAAGCCTCTCCTGCTGCTGCCCCCACCCCCACCCCCGCAGCTGCCCCACACCAGTAGATATCTTTAAAACTTTCTCTAACTATATAAGAAGTGAAATTCTGTAATCTAGCTATATTCTAAGCTACAGCTATGTGGATGGTTTTGTGTATTAGAAGAGACTGTCTCTCTGAGCTGTTAGAACAGCTATTGGTTTAGATGCCGAGACGTCCTGCTGTAAAGTGGCATAGACAGAGAATCAGCTGAACAGGAAATGCAGTTGCATAGATAAAACAAGGTCACATGATTTTTGCAGCCAATGAGATTCATACACCACCAAGTGGTGTCGTCGTACATCCTTCTCACCCCCCTCTATCCTCGGAGATGATTTGCTGGCCACCAAAATGACAGGAAACGCTGAAAATGGCACGATAGTAATAGATTATCTTTAAGATTGTCACCTAAACTATCGCGTGATCGGAAATTTCAGATAAGCTTAAAAACCATGCAGATTTCAACTTTTGTCAATAATATCGCTCATCCATAATGGGCACCAAAGAAAGTCTTACGCCCAGATAGCTTTCTTGCATAAAGCCCTTAGGTCTACATGTATCAAAACTATCTAGATCTAAGACTTTCTTTGTTATCCATAGCAACCAATCAGAGCTCCACTTTCATTTCATATAGTGCTCGGAAAAATATGAAAGGGGGCTCTGATTGGTTCCTATGGGCAACAAAAAATGTCTTAGACATAGACAGTTTTCATGCATGACGCCAGAATGAGGTATGACTTTTTGTAACACTTTGGGGGACATGTATGAAAATTGTCTAGGTGTAAGACTTTTTTTGTTGCCAGTACTAACCGATTAGAGCTTCTCTTTCATTTCATATAGTGCTCTGGAGAAATTAGAGGGGAGTTCTGATTGGTTGTTATAGGCAACAAAGGAAGTCTTACACATAGCCAGTTTTCATAGATGAGGTCCTCTGTATCTAAGTGTGCCGCAGGCGCCGCCGGGATGGCCAAGAAACAGCAATTATTGAATTTTGATCACAGCATTCCAAAAAGAAAAAGATTTATTGTTTCAGACCTTTACATGATTCATAAAGGTCAGCAAATACCATTCCATTCCTTAAACCAGGAGCACCATTATCACCACATGCTGTAGTAGTGAGTTCTGAATTGTGATGTTGAAAAACAGAGACAGGTCACCAACTCCTCCATCCCCCAGGAGGAATCCAGCACACTGTCTCAGTAGTTAACCTCTTCCCGGCATACAATGTATTGGTACGTCCTTGCGAGAAGTGACTACCCACAATTGGACATACCAGTACATCCTGGAGATCGTGTGGGCTCTCAAGCGGGGCCCACATGATCGTGACATGGGACCAGCTGTATATCACAGCTGGCCCCATGCTGCATCACCTGCGGCCAGAGTAAGCTCTGGCCACGGATGATTAACAGCTTAGCTATGGCAATCGGAGCAGCTAAGAGAAAGACAGAAAAGGGAGCTCCTTCTGTCTCCCCTGCAGCAACTGCTGCATGATCATAAGCTTCCAGGCTGTCTGTGATGTCACCATGCCCGGCAGTGCCCTGTAGGCATGACCGGACATTGCAACTGACAGTTGGCATAGAGACCAGTACATATCAGTACTCTAGGAGACTGGACCTCTAAGTTATGGCCAGTACCCACTCTCCCACCCGTTGGGTAAGTTCACACGGATTATTGCAGCGTGTATAGTACGCGCCGCAATACGGCAGGTGTTTTGGAACCACGCGCTGGTCAGCGCATAATTCCTAAGCACGGGGTGGGGGGGAGGCAGCCGGACGCCAGCCCCATAGACATGAATTCTCAGCACTGCTGCTAACAATTGACTTGTCACTTCTTCCCCCGCGCATACAATACGATCGTGTTGTAGGTACGGAGGGGCAGCGCGTAATTCATAGCTCTCTATGAGAGCTATGAATTACCGTAGTTGCGGAGCGAATTTCGCTACATATTAAGCGCAATACGCAGCAAAATACGTGCGCAATTACATGAGATAATAAGCCATGTGAACATACACTCAGGAAGTTTGTACAAAAGTGGGGGACAATGAGGGAGCTGCCGTAAAAGTGAGGATTCTAAGATATTTGTGTCCAAATCTGCAGGGACGAATGGTGGCCGGGAGAAGTAATTATGGAGGTCTGGACAGATGCAGAACAAAAGGGAAATGACTTGTCAGAGAAAAGTCACCTACGAGTCACAAGATGTAACTGCACTGTAGTCGCATATGTCTGCAGAGCCTGTGTATAGTGTTGAGCGATTATTATCGACAAAGTTGAAATCGGCACAGTATTTACGTTGATAGGATTTTGACGATCACGTGATAATTTAGGTTAAAATCTGTGCATAATCTATTAATATCGCACCATTTTCGGCGCTTCCTGTCATTTTGGCGGCCAGCAAATCAGCTTACAGAATAGAGCAGGGTGAGATGTGTGTATGACGTCATGACTGGGATGTGTATGATTGCGATTGGCTGGAAAAATCACATGACATCGTTTACAGTGAACAGCCCTTCCTGTTCTGCCTCAGTGTGTGTCAGGTCTCATAGCAGTAGGACTTTGTGCTCTGCCTTGTCCAAACAGCTCAGCAAAGCTCAGCGAAATTATTCTATTTGTTCACAGAGACAGCTCTACTTTTAGCTGTGATCCTTGATCTTAGTTAGATCAGGAATTTGCAGATTTTAGGTAGTTTGGCAGAGATTTTTAAAGGGCATCTACCGCTGTAAAGTCCCGCGGGGGACGGGGGGGGGCCCGCGGGCGAACACAGACAAGCTCCTTAAAGAATACTGGATATTGTTCACCCAGACTTAGTATAGACATTGCAATGCAATAGCTTTATTTTTTAACAGTTTTCTATTGAAATATTACTTGGATGTTGGGCAGCCTGAACTTATATTAGGATACGATCTTTCTAGTAAACTGCAGGTCTATTTGTTAGGTGCAAAACCCACTTTTATTATCAGTATACATTTCAGCAAGCTCTTCTTTTTCAATTCTGCCCAGTCCAGCTTTGTTGATATAGCCACCTTGCAGTTAAATTTCAATCCAGCAAGTTGTAGTCACCACATGGTTGATAGGTGCCAAAAATACCTTTTATTATCCGTTTTACATTTCAGATACTTGTTTTTTTCACTTTTGGTCGTCAAGCTTGTTGATAGAGATAAATTGCACTTAAATTTCAATCCAGCAATTTTGTAGTCACCAAGGTGAATTGATAGGTGCAAAAAATACCTTTTATTATCTGTATACATTTCAGATAGGTGTTTTTTCACTTTGCCGCAGGCAGCGTTTGTTGATAGAGCCCCCTAGAAATTAAATTTGAGTACAGCAATTTTGTAGTCACCACAGGTGAATTGATAGGTGCCAAAAATTACCGTTTATTATCGTATACATTTCAGATAGGTGTTTTTTTTCACTTTTGGTCAGTCAAGCTTTGTTGATAGAGATACCTTGCACTTAAATTTCAATCCAGCAATTTTGTAGTCACCACAGGTGTATTGATAGGCGCCAAAATACCTTTTATTTTTCCGTATACATTTAGATAGGTGTTTTTTTCACTTTGGAACAGGCCAGCTTTTTTGATAGAGCCACCTTGCAGTTAAATTTAAATACAGAATTTTGTAGACCCAGGTGAATTTGTTTAGGTGCCAAAAATACGTTTATTACCCGTTAACATTTCAGATGGTTTTTTTTTTCACTTTTGGCGTCAAGCTTTGTTGTAGAGGTTCCCTTGCACTTAAATTTTAATCCCAATTTTGTAGTCACCAAGGGAATTGTTAGGTCCCAAAAAATATCTTTTTTATCGTATATAGGGTTGAGCGTTTCGTTGGCCACGACATCGGTCGTGGTTTTTTGTCGCCATCATGAAAGATAGTCGATGGTCGGGGTAGATTATGATCATGACCTTAAAGTCTATGGGAGGCAAAAAAATTTTTCATTCTTCACCCAAACGGCTGAGAAGCGGGAAATTAAAATCCACAACGAAAAAGGATAGTGCTACAATTTGGCAACAATTAGGTTAAAAAAGCCACAGAAAAAAAAAAGCCCATTACTATCCTGTCTGTACCCGCAGCCCCTTTTAAACCTGCATGCCAAAAATTAAAAAGTCCAGAAGGCAGTAATATTTAAACCCATCTTTTACTTGAATGGCTTTATTACCCCCTGTCCGGGGCCCAGCATGACCCCCCAAAACCCTGCATACCCAGATTAAAAAGTGCCGGAAAAAGGGTCTTTCAACCACCATTTTGTTTCATGGCTTTTACTATCCCTGTCCGGGCACGCATGAGCCCAAACCTGCAGCCCCCCAGATTTAAAAAAGGGGGGAAAAAGGAGCTTTCAGCCACCATTTTTTTTAAATGGCATTGGTATCCGTCCTGGGCCCAGCTGAGCCCCAACCTGCCAAAGACCCCCGATTAAAAAATCCCCCGGGAAAAAAAAGGGAGTCTTTCAACCCTTTTTTGTTTCATGGACTTTTTCGCCCCTGTCGGGGTGCCTTGCCCCCCGTTGAGTACGACCAACGGGTTTTCACTTGGAAATACTGGTGGTTAAACACTCCGTTTCCCCCAGGGCCCCTTTTTTGGCTTCTTTTTTTTCTTTTTTTTCAACGTGCTGGAGGAAAATTTTCTCTGTTTTTTGTTCTCTGTCCCTGCTCCATACTTATGTCTCGAAAACCTAATCTGGTCAAACTTCTGTACCCCCCTTGTCAATTCAGAGGAAATTTTTTTTCCCGCTTTTTTTAATGCAGTTTTTTTGTATTTTTTCTTGAAAACAATTTTTAAAATAGGTGGATCCCCCCATGTCTTTGTTTCTTTTTTTAATTGTATTAAAATTTTGGGGGTTTTCTCATACAGGGATTGATAGCTTGTTAAAATCTTGCAAAAAAAAGAATTTTGAATAGGGTCCATTGTGTCTACTATTCCTGTTTCTGCGCCCATCACCTTTTTAGCCATTTTGACAATTTGAGGAACAAATGTCTGTTAGAAACAACATTTTTTTTATAATAAGATGAGTATAGCGATGTCACAGCAAAAAAGCCCCCCAAAAAATTTAAAAAAATGACCCCCTGAGCCCCTTTTGCATTTTTGAAGAACAATGTTGTTAGAAACAACATTTTTTTATAATGGACCTGTAGTATAGCTGCATGTCAAGCAAAAAGCCCCCAAAAATCAAAACATGACCTTGAGCCCCTTTGGGCATTTTGAAAAACAAAAGTCTGTTAGAAAAAAACATTTTTTTTGAATAGGACCCGTTTGTATAGCTGCATTTCAAAGCAAAATGCCCCCAAAAAACAAAGATGACCCCTTTAGCCCCTTTGGACAAATTGTGAAGAAAAATGTCGTTAGAAACAACATTTTTTATAATAGGACCCGAGTATTGGATTTTTAAAGCGCATGACCAAAAAATTATAAAAATGGGCTTCTCGCCAATTTCTGTTCCAAAGGACCCTGTTTATTTCTGTATTCACAGCAAAAAGCCCAAAAAAAATTTAAATATTATTCTCAGCCCCTATTAAAAAAATTGTAGGGAGAAATCACTTTAAAGCCCATTTTTGTTTTTAAAGGACCAGATTTTTGCTGTATTCACAGAACATGACCCCCAAAAAATTATAATATGATTTTCAGCCACTATTAAAAATTGTGTGGGAAATGCCACTTAGAAGCTACATTCTGTTCCCAAAGGGGCCATAAATTTTAGCTGTATCTCCCCAGGCCCCAAA
>JAODAL010076409.1:0-13636 GCA_025379985.1 Phyllomedusa bahiana | reverse complement strand
GAGGGTGTTCCTGGCTTTGTAGGAATGGAAAATGCATGCCATTTCCGGGCCCATTTTCGAATTTCTGAAGATCGGTGGAAGATTCAGGAACCTTTTCAAACCAGATTGAACAGGGCGATGCAGGCGCATGGCCCATCCCCCTCAGTGCAGCGCGGACCCCATGTTCCTCCCATTGTCCATCACCATGGTTCCTATTTGCAGTTGGCGCGGAGAAAGCCACACATCGATTTCTTGCTGCATGATGCGGAGAAATTCCCCCCCTGTGTGACTTCGTTAGCCGAGGCAAGCGATGGTGTAGAACTGCGTGACACGCTGTGCCCTACACATATGGTATGATGGAGCAGTACTTGTGGAGGCTGAGTGGTGGTGGTGGTGGAGGAGGAGGAGGCGGACATTGGCGCAGGGCCGCAGTTTGACAACGTGGAGGAGAAAGCGGTGTCTCCTGTCCAAGTTGTTGGTGTGCCTGGGCTGGAAGCACATTAAACCAGTGGGCCGTAAAAAACTTTGTACTGGCCCTGACCGTAGTTACAGCTCCAGACGTCCGCGCTGCCGTGCACCTTGGAACGAACCAATAAGCTCATGGATTGGCCCACCTTCTGTTTAACTATTTAAGAAGTGCTGGTATTGCCTTTTTGGAAAATAAATTAGGGGCTTGGAAACTCTCCATCTCGGCTCGGCACAAGCCATTAGTTCTCTGAATGGTGCAGACTCCCCCATTTGGAAAGGGAGGGACTGCAGCACCAACAACTTGGACAGGGTACGGTCAGCTTCTGCCTTAGGATGGTTGGACGATACTGTTGTCTCTTTGCAATCGCCTCGCTAAAAAAACCTGGGCGCATGAGTAGCGAGGAGCAGGAGCATCTGGCCCGGGGAGATAATGTCAAAGAGAAACAGCTCCCTACTGCAGAGGTGGTGGGCTTTGACTGGCTCCCAATGGCATGCGTGCCACTGGGGCTGCTGCTGCTGCTGTTGCTGCGGCGGCAATATGGACCACCATTATCTGAGCCACGTTTCTACCGGCCACGGATGGTGGGCGCTGCATGTGTTGACGCAGGGGCGTGGTGCCAAAAGTTAACTCCCTGGCCAGCTTCACTTTCTGCCCACAGATTCTACATATACCCATATTCGGCTCCTCCGGTGTCTTAGCAAAGAACTGCCACACCGCCGAGTATCGGATTATACCGCCACGCTCCGCACTGAGTGACTACTGCCCCGCTGCCTCGCTGAGCCCCTGTGCCACTACTTTCTTGGACCTGTGAAGCGGGTTTTTTACCCCGTGGCCGCTTGGCTCCCACCTCACATTGCTGCTATCCTGCTGACTCACGGCCACACGACCCACTTGCTGGCTGCGCCGCTGCCTGACGCGCAAGCTGACGCCCTCTTCTCCTGACGATGATGATGCCCTTGCCTCACCCGGCTCCCAAGTGCGGTCGGCTACATCATCATTTATTTGTGTTTCATCATCACTGCTGTCCTCATCACCGGTCTTGGTATGCAGAGGCTGACTCCTCACAACATGACCTCCCATGCCACTCTCAACATCTATACTTTGCCGCTGACTGCAAGAAGCAGGGGATATTGGCCCCATTTCTTTGCTGCCACGTAGCTGCTGACTGCCCTCCTCAAATTGTTCATCCTCGCTATATAGTGGCGCTGAGCCCACACCACATAGTAGATCTCTGGCTGAGGGAACCGGATGGGACAGAGGCGGGTTGAGGACAGGTGAGGGCCACTGACCCGCTCCCAGGCCATGCCAACTAAGGGTTGTGTCTGACGTTCCCACCGACTCTTGGCTGGGGTTGTCAGATGTCATCTGGAAGGACCTAGTCAATCAATCAAGAACCATTGGGTTGCTGAACAACACACGGCCGCTAGATGACAGCGGCATTTGTGGCCTCACCGAGTGACCCCTGCTGCGACGTCCCACTTGCTGTGCTGCGACCTGGGCCTGAATGTTTGTGCCTCTGCCAAATCGCAGGTGAAGAGCCTGCCACCTCTCTGTCTGACATACTGTTTGTTCTAAAATGTACAGACACTGTTTGATGAAGATATCTGTATATGATAAATACACACCCTGTATTTGACTCCAAATGAACCCACTAAGAAGCTTGGGTAACCCTTGGATATAAATTGCGCTCCACAAATGGGCAGGAAAAATTGACTTGTATGTGCCGTTTAAAAACTCTGTGTATTTTACTGAATATAAAAGCACAAACAGGCTTAATTAACCTTCGGATATGAATTATGCTACAGAATTTCTTCTGTGGCGGTGAAAAACAAAGTTTCTTTTACTGAGTACAACTGTAGAACAACGCTTAATTAACCCCTGGATGTAAATTGCGCCAAACAATTGAGCAACCACAAACTACGAGCTTTGTAGAGTGTTACAATTGCGAGTTTGCTATGCTACACAACAAGAGAAAAAATTGTAATTAATCTTTGCTTGTGAATTATGGTACAGGAAAATTGTAATTTTTGGCGGTGAAAAAGACGGTTTATTTTTGTCCCACACCCAGAAAAACAACGTTAATTAACCCTGGATAAAAAATTTTGCAAAAAAAGAATTGAGAGCCAGAAACTACTAGCTTTGTAGCGTGTTACAATTGCGTGTTTTCTACGCTACACAACAAGAGAAAAATTGTAACTAACCTTCGCTTGTGAATTATGCTACAGAAAATTGTAATTTTTGGGGTGAAAAAGACGGTTTCTTGGAGTCACCACAGCAGCAGAACAACACTTAATTAACCCCTGGATGTAAATTGCGCAAAAGATTTGAGCAGCCAAAAATGAAGTGGTATTTGTATTGTAAAAACGCTGTTTCTTTAAATGAATACAACAGGAACTGGCTTAGACCCCCCTTGGATATTCCCCCCCCCCCCCCAATGTGCTGTGAGCAGATAGCATTAAAATTTTATATGCAGCTGCAGTGGACGCACATGGACTTCGATCCAATACCCAAAAAATCAGAAATAGAACATTAAGAGAAGCAGTCTCTGAGACAAGCTGGGGACACCCCCCAAAAATCGCTGTAAAAAAAATCGTTCTTCAGTAGAGCTTCAACAATCAGCTGCGGCAGCACCTTCCCCGATCAGTTTCAGTGAGAGGAGTGTGAGCTCCCAGCGTCGCGCCCGGACTTATATAGTGCGGTGACATCACAGAATCCCGCCGGTCTCTGATTGGCTTCATCTCTGCACATGTCATGCAGGCTATGCCCTTCTTCTCCCAGAGTGCTTTGCCCATGTACGCCATTTTGCTCGCAGCCATTTTATCAATCAAAAGCACACTTCGTTCACCCGAAGTACCCCAAACTTCGACTTCGTTCAGAACCGAAGTTTTCCTAAAATTCTAAACGAATTCCACTTCGTTAGAATCAATTCGCCCATCTCTAATTATATACTATCTTTCCCACCACAGTATTATATAAGGGAGCACTGTCTCCATATCTTTCTTCTTGTCTTCCCAACTTGAGACATAAACGAGAAGACAGGAATATTCTAGTTTCTGCAATTCAATGTTATTCATTGCATACATACAAAGTCTATTTACTATATTATTTCCTTATAGCTTTGAAATCCTCTATCACTGCTTGTTCTCAATGAAGGTAAACTTTTGTTGTTGACTATCAATTAAGAAAAATGTATCCATTACATGACAGGACAAATTGTTAATTACTAGGAGTAAGCAATTAATGCTTCTTTTGAATCACAGCAAGCAGAGCTCTAGAAAACAGTGAGGAATTGATTCAGAACATATATTGAAACACTTTTCATTGTATAAGTAACAGAATATATTTGCTTTAAACAGAAAACCTCAAAGGGTATGTTCACACGTCGTGTCGAGTCCTTGTAACATACATATTTAGATACATGTTTGGATCTGTCTGTCGGACCCCAACAGACCCAAACATGTATCTAACAAACAGCAATATGATTTACATTGCTTTTAACTTGAAACACGCATCGGCGTTCACGTGAGTGATCACCGATGCGTGTCTCATTGCATCTTTCGGATCCGTTCCAAGAACTGATATGTCAATTCTTGGTCTGAAAGATGCAACAGGAGTCCTATAATAAACTATAGGGTGTGATCCTGCTGCATCCAACATGCATCCAAACACACAGCTGCGTGTTGGATACATGTTGGATCTGTTTAGGATCCAATTGATGCTGCATTTTTGGATGCGATTTTCGGATCCAGCACGGATCCAAAAACTCCGTGTGAATGGCCCCTATCACTAGTTATAGTGCCTTTAAGATTTTTGATCTAATTGTTTTTTGCAGCCAGAACATTTTTTAAACATTTTTTTCTCACATTAAGAACATTTTTTTCTCCGAACCTCAGAATTTAGGGCGACATGTATGAAAACTGTCTAGTTCTAAGGCTATGTTCACACGACGTAATTGCGTGGTGTTTGGGAGTCCGGCGTAGTGGCGTGTATACCCGCGACGCGACCCCATAGACTGTCATTTTTAGCAGCGCGTAATTGACATGTCACTTATCTCCCTACGCGTACAATACGATCATATTATACGAGCGGGGAGAGGAGGCGTAATCCATAGTTCTCTTTGGGAACTGTGGATTACAGTGATTTATATGCGCATCTTGCATGTATTAGAGCGCAAATACGACACGAAATGTATGCCGAAATTACAGCGTGTGAACATAGCCTAAGACTTTCCCTGTTGCCCATAATAACCAGTCAGAGCTCCTCTTTAATTTTTTCAGAGCATTATATGAAATTAAAGGGGAGCTCTGATTGGTTGCTACGGACAACAACAAAAAGTCCTATATACACGAGGCCCTTAGTTCATATTGTGGAAGATATGATGTATTTGCTTTATCCGTTTATCCCCAATGGTGCAGATTTCCTTTCTGTCTGGAATTGTTTTCATTAGCATAGATGTCAAAATTATTGTTAATTAATGGGACTGGACTTTGTTGAATTTTTCAGAATCCTAGAAACCTATCTTCCACAATATTGACTAAATTCTTAGGAAAAATCGTTCTTAATGTGGGAAACTTCTTTTCCCACATCACAATTTTTCAAAAATGTTCTGGCTACAAAACACAATTAGATCAAAAACATTTTATATTTTAAATCTCAGACTACTGCCAAAAGTTTGTGAATGACTTCAAACATGAAATTGTCTAATTGTCTACTAAAAGGTAATTTTACTGGGGTGTTAGGTGAAGTTTGATTAGTCATAACAGTTAGAGACCAAATTTAAAAATCATCCCAGCAGATTAGAGACAAGCTAAAATGATAGCGTTTGCGGGGAAAGGAAATGAACAGAAAATACCTGCTATACATGAGTGGGGTGGATGCTTATTAGAGATGAGTGATTAGAACCTCGAACTTTAATGTGTTCAGTACAAGGTTCTATTCAAACTCAAACCCCATTAAAGTAAAGGGGAGAAGATGTTCTGGTTAATTTTTATACCTATACAGGTGAGGAGAAGCTGTAATTAACATCCATAACAGTAAACTGGATACGGGGAAATCCGACCATAAATACGTTCTGAAATAAGCCGTGTGAACGAGGCGTAATACTTAGCAATATACATAAACATAGTTAAGGCTTTCATTGGGTGCTAAATTCGCAGTTATATGTAGTGTACCGTGTTGGACTATAAATTACACTTATCTTATAATTTGAGGCAGGCAGTTCGGCACCCCATAATCACAGAGCCAGACCACACCCATTCAAAATGACATTAGTTTATATCTTGGTCAAAATATGCAAACATGAAAACCAATACAAGAGTCCTCAATGTCCCAACATTAATATCGCAACTACATCAGTAAAAACATTATCAAAATTTACTTAAAACTACAAAAAAAACATACTCACTGAAGCATGGGCAAATCTAAAACCATTTCCCAGCAGGACAAGTCACAATGTTACATGAAAGAGGTCACACAGGTATGGAATAGTGATGGACAGCCCTCAATATGACTTCTGTTCAGTGAGGGATGCTTAATATTTCAGATAACACATTATGTGGGCTCAATTGTAATTCTAAGCACCCGCCTCCTCAATTAATAGGCATGTGTGTGACTGTTTATCACTATTTTCATCCATGCAACCTCCCTTGAGTGGCCATTATTGTTTGAAAACCTGGGAGCACTGGTAAATCCTCTGGCATTTTATCTGGCCTCCCTGACTCTGGTTATTGTCCTTACATTTAAAGACAGACTGCATAATAACAGTAACAAAATAAGTCTTTCAAATAGTAAACCACTAATTAAGAAAACCATAAAATCTCAGATCCAAATACAAAACAATAAGGAACCATAGAGAATTCCCATGATGCCTATATTTCTTTAGTGGTCTACTGCACATTAACAGTTACAAAGATAATTTTATATGTTGGAATACAATACTGTCATGGAAGCAGGTGTGAATCCTCTGGATCAAGGTGAGAGATGATGCAGAACATTCTAGGTGACAGCTGAGGTAGCAAGCATAGTACAAAAGGAACAAAGGCATAGTCTGGGTTACAGGCAGACAAGAATGTCAGGGCAGGCAGCAGGCAAAGCCTAGCCAATGTCCAAAAGCAAGAGGTCAGAACCAGCAAATTCAGAACACACGCAACAAGAAACTCTCCACAGGAACACCAATAATCTGAAAAAGATTTGCTGAGGGAGGAGTCCTAATAAAGGGGCAAAAAGCCAACAATTGGAGGACAGGTATGTACTGACTGTCCTCTTAAATCTTAAGGAGTCAGCAAGTGTGCCCTAGTTAAGGTGTATGTGCACGCTGGACACAGACAGCGGATGGGAGCGGAGCTGGAGCAAGGTGAGGTGAGTATGTGCTGGCAGGGCATTCAGCACAGGGAATGCCAAAACAAGTGTGCCTGCAGTCTGGATAGATACTAGACTCTTTAGTCCCCATGGTCTTCTATTTGTCAAAAATCTAATAAATAGAGTTACCAATAAAATTTTATCGACTCAGTGTTTCCTGGAACTCAAGGCAGTAGACAACGGGTCAATAATGGGAAGAGCCTTATCCATAGTAGAAAGCCATATATAATACTGAATTTGTTGTATATGATTTGTAGCAATCTTGATTTTGGCATTAAAAGTCATATTTTATAGAATTTTGATTAGATGTAGAAAGTATTCTAGAAGATGAGATGATCTGTCACATCTGGGCAGGTTACATTTCTAAGTAAGGATGTAACGTATTACCGCTCGGGTTAGGGCTGGTAGATTCCTCATTTGACTTAACATGTTTTTTTTCTTAAAGTGACAATGTCTGATGAGGGGGTTTCATATTGCTTTTCAAATCTCATCAAAAGTTTTTACACTTGAATACATCTTGAAATAATGAGAGAAATAATGCTCCCCATGTAATCATTTTTGAGAACAAACCAAGGAAAGCGATTGAATGGATGATATTTTCATATGCTGCATAGAATATTTAATCTTCTCTCTTTAACTGTTTAGTGAAGCAAGAATGAAGGCAAGGAAAATAACCTTTGATATGATTGTCTTAGGTAACTGTAAACAGTAAGTGAGGAAAATTTATATTCAATTAAATTCCATAGATTTTTAATTATTCTTAGCATATTTATAAGTAATATGTATATTTATAATATTTACTATTTTCATTTTCTTAAACACTAGCTATAATAAATCTAACTATAGAACATAAAATAGTCAGTTGAGTCACATTGTTATGCCCACAAGATCATAACCAGAGTAACCGCAACTAGATGGGCTGGGTGCAACTTAATAAGTTCCTGGTAGCTGGCCACTTTTATCTGGAGTCATGTTGACTGCATCCCACAGCTGCTAAAAGGAGCATGGGGGAGGATCCACAGAGTGAACACAATGATTGAGGTGGTTCCACAGATGCTCAATTGGTTTCAAGTCTGGGTGTACGTGATCTGAGAGGTTGGAGTCATACAAAATGAGTTTAGATTGCCTTCCCCATTGATAAATATATCCACAAAATAATTTCCTAGACCACAACTCTGCCACCACCTGCTGGTTTTTCCATCTGGCTGTGTTTCATAGAACCTGCTATCTCCTGGTCCTCTTCAGGCTCCCACTTCATATGTAGGCTATGGGCAGGTCCACAGCAGTGACTTACATTTCACCTCTGCTAGCTCCTGTTTTAAACTGTGCTTATAAAAGGGAAACTAGTGATGGAAGAGCTTTAAATGAAAAATGTCAAAATGGAGCTGTATTTATCATGAAAGAAAACTGTCAATATGAACAAGGTGATTCATCTACAGTCACACTGTTATCTGTGTATACACTAAATACATACTAAGATAACAGTGTAACAGTGCAACCCTGACAGCAAACAACACAAGGCTCCTGATCGTCCTCCACTCGGTAACTCTAACAGTATGTTCACACGGCGTAATTGCGGCGCATTGAATATGCGCCTCAACACGCCGGGTGTTTTGGGAGTCGCAGTGATCAGCGCGTATTCCTGAAGCACGGGGGGCAGGCGGCCCCATTGACATGCATAATTGACATGTCACTTATCTCCCCGCACATACAATATGATCGTATTGTACGCACGGGGGGACGAGGCGTAATCCATAGTTCTCTATGAGAGTTATGGATTACCGTAATTGCGGCGCACATCTCGCCACTTATTAAGCGCAATACATGGTGAAATACACCCCAAATTACACCTCAAACTAAGCCGTGTGAACATACACTAAGGGTGCTTTCACACGGTGTGTTTTTGGTGCATTTTTTGCTGCGTTTTTTGACGCATTTTTCGGATGCATTTTTTGAGTAGAAAGGTATAGCAATTAATGCTATACATCTCTGCACAAAAAACACATCCAAAAAACTCATCAAAAATGCATAAAAAACTAACCAAATACGTACCACGTGAAAGCATCATAAAGGATTAAAGTTTCTCTCAGTAACCTCCCATACAGTTTGAAACGTAACATGAACGAGCAGGATCCAGCGGTAATGTGCAATACTTGTAGTTTATTGCTTAATCCCGTGTTGCAAGGTACAAACAAAGTTAAAACCAACGCGTTTCAGGCTCCGCGTTATGAGCCTTTGCTCACGGTTACAACGACTCTTTGTTGACAGCTCAAATAAATAGTAAAAACGATAGGAGGATCTATGTTACGCTAATTATGTCACTTCCTTCTATTGGAAACATAGTATTGTTTTAGAAATTCTTTATTGATCACTCTCATTCACTTATAAATTCCCTTTTTAATACTATCAATATATATATATATAGCAAATCGTTTCTATAATTTAAGCCTGTCGGCGCTCTTGAATCTAATTCACATATCCAGAAAGCTTCACGTAGGCGAACTGCATGCTCCCAATCACCTCCACGGCTTGGTTTATGCACTCTTTCTATGCCATAACAATGCTATCTGTGGAGCCAGCACGCATTTCAGGAAAATGTCTTGCTGCTCCAGAATGCGTACTACTATCCTTTTTAATATCTGTCAAATGCTCAGCTATTCTAACTCTCATTTTCCTTATGGTACTACCCACATATGATTTATTGTAAATTGTGCAATGTATTACATAGATTACATGATCCGAATCACAGGTAATAAAATCTTTGATTTTGTAATACTTATTTTTATTAACCATTCCTAGAAATGTATCTGTTTTTTGCACATACAGTATTTACAAATTTTGCATGTGTTTTTCCCACATGCAAAAAAGCCCTTTATTGTTAACCATGTTTCACTAATTTGTTTGCTGGAAAAGTCACTGTAAGATACACTGTCTCCTATAGTTCTACTTCTTTTTGCCACCATTTCAACTCCTTCATCAATGATCTCAGCTAGTATTGGATCCTGTCTCAAAATATTTATATTTTTATGAAAAATTCTTTTTATTTGATTGAACTCTTGACTATAAGCTGTGGAGTATACTAAATTCTTCTTTTTCTTTTCCTTGTTGGACTTCTCAAGTAACTGATTTTGTGTAATGTTCAACATTTTTCTTTTTGCTGGTTTAATTTGTCTATCTGTATATCCCCTATTCTTTAATCTTTGATCAATAATATTCATCTGTTTGTTATACTCTGAAACATCCGTACAAGCCCTTTTAACTCTGTTATATTCTCCCAGAGGTAAAGCTCTTACAGTGTGCATTGGGTGACAACTGTCTGCCCTCAATAGTGTGTTACCATGTGTGGGTTTCCTGTAAATTGTGGTGTTTACTCTATTTTGTTCCACATTACTCATTAAATACACATCCAGAAAGGCTATTTGTGTCTCTTCCATCACATATGTAAATTGTAGATTATAGGGATTATCATTTACATACAAAATTAAGTCTGGTATGGACGCCAAATCTCCCCCCCCCCCCCCAAACCAATAGGAGATCATCAATGTAACGCCCATACCAAACCACACTGTTGGCAAAAGGGTTATGAAGATTAACGATGGCTTGGTGTTCCCACCAAGCCATAAATAGATTGGCAAGTGGTGATGATGCTGTGGCGCCCATTGGGACACCCAGCAGTTGTAAATAGAATCCTCCATCAAAGCAGAAATAGTTGTTATAGATCAAAAAATCAATGGATTCCAACAAAAAAATTAGAAAACCTTCATCAAAGACATTGCTTTTTCTCAAATGATATTCCACAGCTGTTCTCATCATTGAAACTCCCATACACCTGACAAATCACTACTAGAGCAGAGAGGTGGTCGGTAACTTAGGAAAGCAAGTGATAAAAACTGTTATCTTTGAAATGAAGAAAAGTTTTAAAATTGTTTAGGTGATTGTTTTTTTACTTCCCTAATGTTTAAAGTTAATAATGAGATAGAACTATCCCTTAAGACAAATGTATGCAATGTACAACCAAAATAGAGGCAACCACTTTCCCATGCATATAGTTTTTTCCAGAATATACAGTACATTGTTACTTATGTGTTTATTTGGTTATTTCTATGTATGCATATATATTGTCATATAAATGTTAGTGTGAAGGTATGCTATTTCACAATCTAAGAAGGCATAGCCTAAATGTAATAACTAGAGATGGGTGAATTGATTCTAACGAAGTGGAATTCGTTTAGAATTTCAGGAAAACTTCGGTTCTGAAGGGGAAGTCGAAGTTTGGGGGGGGTACTTGGGTGAAAGAAGTGTGCTTTTGATTGATAAAATGGCTGCGAGCACATGGGTTACAGGGGGCAAAGCATCTGGGAGGAAGAAGGGCATACCCTGCATGACATGTGCAGAGATAAAGCCAATCAGAAACGGGGGATTCTTGTTTCACCGAAATTATAAGTGGGGGCGCGCGCTGGGAGCTCAACTTCCTTACTGAAATATCAGGGAAGGTGCTACCGCGGCGATTTGAAGCTTTATGAAAAAACTGATTTTTATATAGCGATTTTTGGGGGTGTTCGTTGTCTCAGGATGCTTTCTTAATGTTCTATTTCTGTTTTTTGGGTTTTGGATCTGAAGTCCAGTGTGGTCCACTGCAGCTGCATATACTTTTTAATGCTATTGTCAAGCACATTGAATATCAAGGGGGATCTAAGCCAGTTCTGTTGTATTCTTTAAAAAACAGGTTTTACATTTCAAAAAACCATTCATTTTTGTCTGCTCAATTCTTTTGAGCAATTTACTTTAGAGGTTAATTAAGCGTTGTTTTTTTTGCTGTGGTGATCCCGAAACGTTTTTTCGCCGCCAAAAAATAAAATTTTCCTGTAGGGCCCAAATTCCCCCAAGCGAAGGTTAATTACAATTTTTTCTCTTGTTGTGTAGTGTAAAAAACACGAATTGTAAAAACGCTACAAAACTAGGAGTTTGTGGTGCTCAATTCTTTTGCGCAATTTCATCCAGGGGTTAAAATTTAAACGTTTTTCTGCTGTTGGTGACTCCCCGAAAAAGTCTTTTTCACCCCCAAAAATTACCAAATTTTTCCCGTACCCTAATTCCAAGGAAGGTTTAAATTTCAATTTTTTTCTTGTTGTGTAGGTGAAAATTTGCCCTTGTAAACGTAAAAAGCTTTTTTTTTAGTTTGTGGTCTCAATTTTTTTGCACAATTTAATCCAGGGGTTAATTAAACATTTTTTTTTGTGTGGTGACAAAAATAAACCGTCTTTTTCACCACCAAAAAATTAAAAAATTTTCCTGAACCTAATTCACAAGCGAGGTTAATTACAATTTTTTTCTTTTGTGTAGCATAGAAAACACGCAATTGTAACAATACAAAGCTAGCAGTTTGTGGCTGCTCAATTCTTGGGCGCAATTTACTCCAGGGGTTAATTAAGCGTTGTTTTTCTGCTGGGTGACAAAATAAACCCTCTTTTTACCCAAAAATTAAAATTTTCCCGTAGCTTAAATTACAAGCAAAGGTTAATTACAAAATTTTTTCTCTTGTGTGTACGTAGAAAAACCGCAATTGTAACCGCTACAAAAATTGTAGTTTGGGTGTCAATTCTTTTGCGAAATTTAAATCCAGGGGTTTTTAAGCGTTTTTCTGCTTGTGGTGACCCAAGAAACCGTCAGGGGCAAAAATTGGTGTAGCAGCCGCCCAGGAAGTTGGTGGGGGGAGCCTGTCGGTGTGCTGAGCCGGTTTTTGTGGAGCTAGGGGGGGGGGAAAAACTACCTAGTGAAGCTTCTGGTCTGGGACTCTTTTGCTTGGGTTTTACCATTACCTGTAAAATACCCCATCTTTCATTGCTTTCCCGGGGGGGGGGGAGCCCCCTGGGGGGCCGGGGAGGCCCCGGCTAGGACTTTTTTGGAGGAGAGGTATAGTGCTTTGGTCAAATTGTTTATTACCCTGTGTACATCTGGTGAGGTTGGAGCGCTTTTTCTGGACGTTCCTGTCCATGAGACCCCCGTATCAGCTGGGGGTGAGTGCCCCCGGGGACCACCTGCCTTCTGGGGGGTTGGCACCCCCCCCCCCCCCCCCAGAGGGGGGCCAGGGCAGGAGGAAAAAGGAACAGCCGCTTAACCCAGCTCCCCGTCTGGGGCGGCGGGGGGCGAGGCCGATATGAACCGGCTGGGCCGTTGGCTTGCCCCCAGGGGCCCGGGTGAAGCCCCCAGTGCTGCGGACATGGGGCAGCCCTGGCCCCGGGATCTAAAAACCCCCGGGAAACAAAGGAGATTATGAGCTAAGTGGGGTGGGGAACCCTGGAGTGGGGGAGGGGGGCGGAAACTTGTCAGCCCCCTACCTCCGCTTCCATGGCTGGGGCAGAGAATTGCCCTTTTTAAGGTGGACATGCAAGCAGCCCCCTATCAAAAAAGGGGCCACTGGCCTTAAAAAAATCGTGGTCCTTTTAGACGTAATTAATGGCCCCAAAGAGAGACTTGAAGGAGTTGGAGGAGGAGAGGGATGCTATCCTGGGGGGGGCGCGGGGGCCCCCTTTAGGGGGAAACTATTAAAGACCGCGTTCCGGGTATGTCGCTGGGGGAAGCGGCTCTGAAATGATGGGGTTTAGGGCAATGGAGCGCGGAGGGCGGGAGGCGCGCCCGCTGGAAGGCCCGCCCCCGAAAGTCCCCGAGCCAGCCCGTGATGTCCCGGCAAGTGGGTGCCGCTTCCACAAGAGAGGACCTATTGAGGGAGCAGCAAGCAAAAACAGCCCGGGGATTGTCAAAAATGGAAGCTGCGACGGAAGCTCATTTTTCCCCCCTTTTTTCCCTTAAAAAAAGAAAAATTCAAAAACC